>CAXASF010000532.1:0-67768 GCA_963971475.1 Chrysops caecutiens | reverse complement strand
TGTGCAGATTGCCACAGTTATTTCACTGGTTTTCGCTGTTATAGTGAGGCTTTGCAGATTGTGACTGTTATTTCAGTGGTTTTCGCTGTTATTAGTGAGGTTGTGCAGATTGCCACAGTTATTTCACTGGTTTTCGCTGTTATTAGTGAGGCTTTGCAGATTGTGACTGTTATTTCAGTGGTTTTCGCTGTTATTAGTGAGGTTGTGCAGATTGCCACAGTTATTTCACTGGTTTTCGCTGTTATTAGTGAGGCTTTGCAGATTGTGACTGTTATTTCAGTGGTTTTCGCTGTTATTAGTGAGGTTGTGCAGATTGCCACAGTTATTTCACTGGTTTTCGCTGTTATTAGTGAGGCTTTGCAGATTGTGACTGTTATTTCAGTGGTTTTCGCTGTTATTAGTGAGGCTTTGCAGATTGTGACTGTTATTTCAGTGGTTTTCGCTGTTATTAGTGAGGTTGTGCAGATTGCCACAGTTATTTCACTGGTTTTCGCTGTTATTAGTGAGGCTTGTGCAGATTGTGCACTGTTATTTCAGTGGTTTTCGCTGTTATTAGTGAGGTTGTGCAGATTGCCACAGTTATTTCACTGGTTTTCGCTGTTATTAGTGAGGCTTTGCAGATTGTGACTGTTATTTCAGTGGTTTTCGCTGTTATTAGTGAGGTTGTGCAGATTGCCACAGTTATTTCACTGGTTTTCGCTGTTATTAGTGAGGCTTTGCAGATTGTGACTGTTATTTCAGTGGTTTTCGCTGTTATTAGTGAGGTTGTGCAGATTGCCACAGTTATTTCACTGGTTTTCGCTGTTATTAGTGAGGCTTTGCAGATTGTGACTGTTATTTCAGTGGTTTTCGCTGTTATTAGTGAGGTTGTGCAGATTGCCACAGTTATTTCACTGGTTTTCGCTGTTATTAGTGAGGCTTTGCAGATTGTGACTGTTATTTCAGTGGTTTTCGCTGTTATTAGTGAGGTTGTGCAGATTGCCACAGTTATTTCACTGGTTTTCGCTGTTATTAGTGAGGCTTTGCAGATTGTGACTGTTATTTCAGTGGTTTTCGCTGTTATTAGTGAGGTTGTGCAGATTGCCACAGTTATTTCACTGGTTTTCGCTGTTATTAGTGAGGCTTTGCAGATTGTGACTGTTATTTCAGTGGTTTTCGCTGTTATTAGTGAGGTTGTGCAGATTGCCACAGTTATTTCACTGGTTTTCGCTGTTATTAGTGAGGCTTTGCAGATTGTGACTGTTATTTCAGTGGTTTTCGCTGTTATTAGTGAGGCTTTGCAGATTGTGACTGTTATTTCAGTGGTTTTCGCTGTTATTAGTGAGGTTGTGCAGATTGCCACAGTTATTTCACTGGTTTTCGCTGTTATTAGTGAGGCTTTGCAGATTGTGACTGTTATTTCAGTGGTTTTCGCTGTTATTAGTGAGGTTGTGCAGATTGCCACAGTTATTTCACTGGTTTTCGCTGTTATTAGTGAGGCTTTGCAGATTGTGACTGTTATTTCAGTGGTTTTCGCTGTTATTAGTGAGGTTGTGCAGATTGCCACAGTTATTTCACTGGTTTTCGCTGTTATTAGTGAGGTTGTGCAGATTGCACAGTTATTTCACTGGTTTTCGCTGTTATTAGTGAGGCTTTGCAGATTGTGACTGTTATTTCAGTGGTTTTCGCTGTTATTAGTGAGGTTGTGCAGATTGCCACAGTTATTTCACTGGTTTTCGCTGTTATTAGTGAGGCTTTGCAGATTGTGACTGTTATTTCAGTGGTTTTCGCTGTTATTAGTGAGGTTGTGCAGATTGCCACAGTTATTTCACTGGTTTTCGCTGTTATTAGTGAGGCTTTGCAGATTGTGACTGTTATTTCAGTGGTTTTCGCTGTTATTAGTGAGGTTGTGCAGATTGCCACAGTTATTTCACTGGTTTTCGCTGTTATTAGTGAGGCTTTGCAGATTGTGACTGTTATTTCAGTGGTTTTCGCTGTTATTCAGTGAGGTTGTGCAGATTGCCACAGTTATTTCACTGGTTTTCGCTGTTATTAGTGAGGCTTTGCAGATTGTGACTGTTATTTCAGTGGTTTTCGCTGTTATTAGTGAGGTTGTGCAGATTGCCACAGTTATTTCACTGGTTTTCGCTGTTATTAGTGAGGCTTTGCAGATTGTGACTGTTATTTCAGTGGTTTTCGCTGTTATTAGTGAGTTGTGCAGATTGCCACAGTTATTTCACTGGTTTTCGCTGTTATTAGTGAGGCTTTGCAGATTGTGACTGTTATTTCAGTGGTTTTCGCTGTTATTAGTGAGGCTTTGCAGATTGTGACTGTTATTTCAGTGGTTTTCGCTGTTATTAGTGAGGTTGTGCAGATTGCCACAGTTATTTCACTGGTTTTCGCTGTTATTAGTGAGGCTTTGCAGATTGGCACTGTTATTTCACGTGGTTTTCGCTGTTATTAGTGAGGTTGTGCAGATTGCCACAGTTATTTCACTGGTTTTCGCTGTTATTAGTGAGGCTTTGCAGATTGTGACTGTTATTTCAGTGGTTTTCGCTGTTATTAGTGAGGTTGTGCAGATTGCCACAGTTATTTCACTGGTTTTCGCTGTTATTAGTGAGGCTTTGCAGATTGTGACTGTTATTTCAGTGGTTTTCGCTGTTATTAGTGAGGTTGTGCAGATTGCCACAGTTATTTCACTGGTTTTCGCTGTTATTAGTGAGGCTTTGCAGATTGTGACTGTTATTTCAGTGGTTTTCGCTGTTATTAGTGAGGTTGTGCAGATTGCCACAGTTATTTCACTGGTTTTCGCTGTTATTAGTGAGGCTTTGCAGATTGTGACTGTTATTTCAGTGGTTTTCGCTGTTATTAGTGAGGCTTTGCAGATTGTGACTGTTATTTCAGTGGTTTTCGCTGTTATTAGTGAGGTTGTGCAGATTGCCACAGTTATTTCACTGGTTTTCGCTGTTATTAGTGAGGCTTTGCAGATTGTGACTGTTATTTCAGTGGTTTTCGCTGTTATTAGTGAGGTTGTGCAGATTGCCACAGTTATTTCACTGGTTTTCGCTGTTATTAGTGAGGCTTTGCAGATTGTGACTGTTATTTCAGTGGTTTTCGCTGTTATTAGTGAGGCTTTGCAGATGTGACTGTTATTTCAGTGGTTTTCGCTGTTATTAGTGAGGCTTTGCAGATTGTGACTGTTATTTCAGTGGTTTTCGCTGTTATTAGTGAGGTTGTGCAGATTGCCACAGTTATTTCACTGGTTTTCGCTGTTATTAGTGAGGCTTTGCAGATTGTGACTGTTATTTCAGTGGTTTTCGCTGTTATTAGTGAGGTTGTGCAGATTGCCACAGTTATTTCACTGGTTTTCGCTGTTATTAGTGAGGCTTTGCAGATTGTGACTGTTATTTCAGTGGTTTTCGCTGTTATTAGTGAGGTTGTGCAGATTGCCACAGTTATTTCACTGGTTTTCGCTGTTATTAGTGAGGCTTTGCAGATTGTGACTGTTATTTCAGTGGTTTTCGCTGTTATTAGTGAGGTTGTGCAGATTGCCACAGTTATTTCACTGGTTTTCGCTGTTATTAGTGAGGCTTTGCAGATTGTGACTGTTATTTCAGTGGTTTTCGCTGTTATTAGTGAGGTTGTGCAGATTGCCACAGTTATTTCACTGGTTTTCGCTGTTATTAGTGAGGCTTTGCAGATTGTGACTGTTATTTCAGTGGTTTTCGCTGTTATTAGTGAGGCTTTGCAGATTGTGACTGTTATTTCAGTGGTTTTCGCTGTTATTAGTGAGGTTGTGCAGATTGCCACAGTTATTTCACTGGTTTTCGCTGTTATTAGTGAGGCTTTGCAGATTGTGACTGTTATTTCAGTGGTTTTCGCTGTTATTAGTGAGGTTGTGCAGATTGCCACAGTTATTTCACTGGTTTTCGCTGTTATTAGTGAGGCTTTGCAGATTGTGACTGTTATTTCAGTGGTTTTCGCTGTTATTAGTGAGGCTTTGCAGATTGTGACTGTTATTTCAGTGGTTTTCGCTGTTATTAGTGAGGCTTTGCAGATTGTGACTGTTATTTCAGTGGTTTTCGCTGTTATTAGTGAGGTTGTGCAGATTGCCACAGTTATTTCACTGGTTTTTCGCTGTTATTAGTGAGGCTTTGCAGATTGTGACTGTTATTTCAGTGGTTTTCGCTGTTATTAGTGAGGTTGTGCAGATTGCCACAGTTATTTCACTGGTTTTCGCTGTTATTAGTGAGGCTTTGCAGATTGTGACTGTTATTTCAGTGGTTTTCGCTGTTATTAGTGAGGTTGTGCAGATTGCCACAGTTATTTCACTGGTTTTCGTGTTATTAGTGAGGCTTTGCAGATTGTGACTGTTATTTCAGTGGTTTTCGCTGTATTAGTGAGGCTTTGCAGATTGTGACTGTTATTTCAGTGGTTTCGCTGTTATTAGTGAGGTTGTGCAGATTGCCACAGTTATTTCACTGGTTTTCGCTGTTATTAGTGAGGCTTTGCAGATTGTGACTGTTATTTCAGTGGTTTACGCTGTTATTAGTGAGGTTGTGCAGATTGCCACAGTTATTTCACTGGTTTTCGCTGTTATTAGTGAGGCTTTGCAGATTGTGACTGTTATTTCAGTGGTTTTCGCTGTTATTAGTGAGGTTGTGCAGATTGCCACAGTTATTTCACTGGTTTTCGCTGTTATTAGTGAGGCTTTGCAGATTGTGACTGTTATTTCAGTGGTTTTCGCTGTTATTAGTGAGGTTGTGCAGATTGCCACAGTTATTTCACTGGTTTTCGCTGTTATTAGTGAGGCTTTGCAGATTGTGACTGTTATTTCAGTGGTTTTCGCTGTTATTAGTGAGGTTGTGCAGATTGCCACAGTTATTTCACTGTTATTAGTGAGGCTTTGCAGATTGTGACTGTTATTTCAGTGGTTTTCGCTGTTATTAGTGAGGCTTTGCAGATTGTGACTGTTATTTCAGTGGTTTTCGCTGTTATAAGTGAGGTTGTGCAGATTGCCACAGTTATTTCACTGGTTTTCGCTGTTATTAGTGAGGCTTTGCAGATTGTGACTGTTATTTCAGTGGTTTTCGCTGTTATTAGTGAGGTTGTGCAGATTGCCACAGTTATTTCACTGGTTTTCGCTGTTATTAGTGAGGCTTTGCAGATTGTGACTGTTATTTCAGTGGTTTTCGCTGTTATTAGTGAGGTTGTGCAGATTGCCACAGTTATTTCACTGGTTTCGCTGTTATTAGTGAGGCTTTGCAGATTGTGACTGTTATTTCAGTGGTTTTCGCTGTTATTAGTGAGGCTTTGCAGATTGTGACTGTTATTTCAGTGGTTTTCGCTGTTATTAGTGAGGTTGTGCAGATTGCCACAGTTATTTCACTGGTTTTCGCTGTTATTAGTGAGGCTTTGCAGATTGTGACTGTTATTTCAGTGGTTTTCGCTGTTATTAGTGAGGTTGTGCAGATTGCCACAGTTATTTCACTGGTTTTCGCTGTTATTAGTGAGGCTTTGCAGATTGTGACTGTTATTTCAGTGGTTTTCGCTGTTATTAGTGAGGTTGTGCAGATTGCCACAGTTATTTCACTGGTTTTCGCTGTTATTAGTGAGGCTTTGCAGATTGTGACTGTTATTTCAGTGGTTTTCGCTGTTTTAGTGAGGTTGTGCAGATTGCCACAGTATTTCAGTGGTTTTCGCTGTTATTAGTGAGGTTGTGCAGATTGCCACAGTTATTTCACTGGTTTTCGCTGTTATTAGTGAGGCTTTGCAGATTGTGACTGTTATTTCACTGTTTTCGCTGTTATTAGTGAGGCTTTGCAGATTGTGACTGTTATTTCAGTGGTTTTCGCTGTTATTAGTGAGGTTGTGCAGATTGCCACAGTTATTTCACTGGTTTTCGCTGTTATTAGTGAGGCTTTGCAGATTGTGACTGTTATTTCAGTGGTTTTCGCTGTTATTAGTGAGGTTGTGCAGATTGCCACAGTTATTTCACTGGTTTTCGCTGTTATTAGTGAGGCTTTGCAGATTGTGACTGTTATTTCACTGGTTTTCGCTGTTATTAGTGAGGCTTTGCAGATTGTGACTGTTATTTCACTGGTTTTCGCTGTTATTAGTGAGGCTTTGCAGATTGTGACTGTTATTTCAGTGGTTTTCGCTGTTATTAGTGAGGTTGTGCAGATTGCCACAGTTATTTCACTGGTTTTCGCTGTTATTAGTGAGGCTTTGCAGATTGTGACTGTTATTTCAGTGGTTTTCGCTGTTATTAGTGAGGTTGTGCAGATTGCCACAGTTATTTCACTGGTTTCGCTGTTATTAGTGAGGCTTTGCAGATTGTGACTGTTATTTCAGTGGTTTTCGCTGTTATTAGTGAGGCTTTGCAGATTGTGACTGTTATTTCAGTGGTTTTCGCTGTTATTAGTGAGGTTGTGCAGATTGCCACAGTTATTTCACTGGTTTTCGCTGTTATTAGTGAGGCTTTGCAGATTGTGACTGTTATTTCAGTGGTTTTCGCTGTTATTAGTGAGGTTGTGCAGATTGCCACAGTTATTTCACTGGTTTTCGCTGTTATTAGTGAGGCTTTGCAGATTGTGACTGTTATTTCAGTGGTTTTCGCTGTTATTAGTGAGGTTGTGCAGATTGCCACAGTTATTTCACTGGTTTTCGCTGTTATTAGTGAGGCTTTGCAGATTGTGACTGTTATTTCAGTGGTTTTCGCTGTTATTAGTGAGGTTGTGCAGATTGCCACAGTTATTTCACTGGTTTTCGCTGTTATTAGTGAGGCTTTGCAGATTGTGACTGTTATTTCAGTGGTTTTCGCTGTTATTAGTGAGGTTGTGCAGATTGCCACAGTTATTTCACTGGTTTTCGCTGTTATTAGTGAGGCTTTGCAGATTGTGACTGTTATTTCAGTGGTTTTCGCTGTTATTAGTGAGGTTGTGCAGATTGCCACAGTTATTTCACTGGTTTTCGCTGTTATTAGTGAGGCTTTGCAGATTGTGACTGTTATTTCAGTGGTTTTCGCTGTTATTAGTGAGGTTGTGCAGATTGCCACAGTTATTTCACTGGTTTTCGCTGTTATTAGTGAGGCTTTGCAGATTGTGACTGTTATTTCAGTGGTTTTCGCTGTTATTAGTGAGGTTGTGCAGATTGCCACAGTTATTTCACTGGTTTTCGCTGTTATTAGTGAGGCTTTGCAGATTGTGACTGTTATTTCAGTGGTTTTCGCTGTTATTAGTGAGGTTGTGCAGATTGCCACAGTTATTTCACTGGTTTTCGCTGTTATTAGTGAGGCTTTGCAGATTGTGACTGTTATTTCAGTGGTTTTCGCTGTTATTAGTGAGGTTGTGCAGATTGCCACAGTTATTTCACTGGTTTTCGCTGTTATTAGTGAGGCTTTGCAGATTGTGACTGTTATTTCAGTGGTTTTCGCTGTTATTAGTGAGGTTGTGCAGATTGCCATAGTTATTTCACTGGTTTTCGCTGTTATTAGTGAGGCTTTGCAGATTGTGACTGTTATTTCAGTGGTTTTCGCTGTTATTAGTGAGGCTTTGCAGATTGTGACTGTTATTTCAGTGGTTTTCGCTGTTATTAGTGAGGTTGTGCAGATTGCCACAGTTATTTCACTGGTTTTCGCTGTTATTAGTGAGGCTTTGCAGATTGTGACTGTTATTTCAGTGGTTTTCGCTGTTATTAGTGAGGTTGTGCAGATTGCCACAGTTATTTCACTGGTTTTCGCTGTTATTAGTGAGGCTTTGCAGATTGTGACTGTTATTTCAGTGGTTTTCGCTGTTATTAGTGAGGCTTTGCAGATTGTGACTGTTATTTCAGTGGTTTTCGCTGTTATTAGTGAGGTTGTGCAGATTGCCACAGTTATTTCACTGGTTTTCGCTGTTATTAGTGAGGCTTTGCAGATTGTGACTGTTATTTCAGTGGTTTTCGCTGTTATTAGTGAGGTTGTGCAGATTGCCACAGTTATTTCACTGGTTTTCGCTGTTATTAGTGAGGCTTTGCAGATTGTGACTGTTATTTCAGTGGTTTTCGCTGTTATTAGTGAGGCTTGTGCAGATTGCCACAGTTATTTCACTGGTTTTCGCTGTTATTAGTGAGGCTTTGCAGATTGTGACTGTTATTTCAGTGGTTTTCGCTGTTATTAGTGAGGTTGTGCAGATTACCACAGTTATTTCACAGGTTTTCGCTGTTATTAGTGAGGCTTTGCAGATTGTGACTGTTATTTCAGTGGTTTTCGCTGTTATTAGTGAGGTTGTGCAGATTGCCACAGTTATTTCACTGGTTTTCGCTGTTATTAGTGAGGCTTTGCAGATTGTGACTGTTATTTCAGTGGTTTTCGCTGTTATTAGTGAGGTTGTGCAGATTGCCACAGTTATTTCACTGGTTTTCGTGTTATTAGTGAGGCTTTGCAGATTGTGACTGTTATTTCAGTGGTTTTCGCTGTTATTAGTGAGGCTTTGCAGATTGTGACTGTTATTTCAGTGGTTTTCGCTGTTATTAGTGAGGTTGTGCAGATTGCCACAGTTATTTCACTGGTTTTCGCTGTTATTAGTGAGGCTTTGCAGATTGTGACTGTTATTTCAGTGGTTTTCGCTGTTATTAGTGAGGTTGTGCAGATTGCCACAGTTATTTCACTGGTTTTCGCTGTTATTAGTGAGGCTTTGCAGATTGTGACTGTTATTTCAGTGGTTTTCGCTGTTATTAGTGAGGTTGTGCAGATTGCCACAGTTATTTCACTGGTTTTCGCTGTTATTAGTGAGGCTTTGCAGATTGTGACTGTTATTTCAGTGGTTTTCGCTGTTATTAGTGAGGTTGTGCAGATTGCCACAGTTATTTCACTGGTTTTCGCTGTTATTAGTGAGGCTTTGCAGATTGTGACTGTTATTTCAGTGGTTTTCGCTGTTATTAGTGAGGTTGTGCAGATTGCCACAGTTATTTCACTGGTTATTAGTGAGGCTTTGCAGATTGTGACTGTTATTCAGTGGTTTTCGCTGTTATTAGTGAGGCTTTTGCAGATTGTGACTGTTATTTCAGTGGTTTTCGCTGTTATTAGTGAGGTTGTGCAGATTGCACAGTTATTTCACTGGTTTTCGCTGTTATTAGTGAGGCTTTGCAGATTGTGACTGTTATTTCAGTGGTTTTCGCTGTTATTAGTGAGGTTGTGCAGATTGCCACAGTTATTTCACTGGTTTTCGCTGTTATTAGTGAGGCTTTGCAGATTGTGACTGTTATTTCAGTGGTTTTCGCTGTTATTAGTGAGGTTGTGCAGATTGCCACAGTTATTTCACTGGTTTTCGCTGTTATTAGTGAGGCTTTGCAGATTGTGACTGTTATTTCAGTGGTTTTCGCTGTTATTAGTGAGGCTTTGCAGATTGTGACTGTTATTTCAGTGGTTTTCGCTGTTATTAGTGAGTTGTGCAGATTGCCACAGTTATTTCACTGGTTTTCGCTGTTATTAGTGAGGCTTTGCAGATTGTGACTGTTATTTCAGTGGTTTTCGCTGTTATTAGTGAGGTTGTGCAGATTGCCACAGTTATTTCACTGGTTTTCGCTGTTATTAGTGAGGCTTTGCAGATTGTGACTGTTATTTCAGTGGTTTTCGCTGTTATTAGTGAGGTTGTGCAGATTGCCACAGTTATTTCACTGGTTTTCGCTGTTATTAGTGCGGCTTTGCAGATTGTGACTGTTATTTCAGTGGTTTTCGCTGTTATTAGTGAGGTTGTGCAGATTGCCACAGTTATTTCAGTGGTTTTCGCTGTTATTAGTGAGGTTGTGCAGATTGCCACAGTTATTTCACTGGTTTTCGCTGTTATTAGTGAGGCTTTGCAGATTGTGACTGTTATTTCACTGGTTTTCGCTGTTATTAGTGAGGCTTTGCAGATTGTGACTGTTATTTCAGTGGTTTTCGCTGTTATTAGTGAGGTTGTGCAGATTGCCACAGTTATTTCACTGGTTTTCGCTGTTATTAGTGAGGCTTTGCAGATTGTGACTGTTATTTCAGTGGTTTTCGCTGTTATTAGTGAGGTTGTGCAGATTGCCACAGTTATTTCACTGGTTTTCGCTGTTATTAGTGAGGCTTTGCAGATTGTGACTGTTATTTCACTGGTTTTCGCTGTTATTAGTGAGGTTGTGCAGATTGCCACAGTTATTTCACTGGTTTTCGCTGTTATTAGTGAGGCTTTGCAGATTGTGACTGTTATTTCAGTGGTTTTCGCTGTTATTAGTGAGGTTGTGCAGATTGCCACAGTTATTTCACTGGTTTTCGCTGTTATTAGTGAGGCTTTGCAGATTGTGACTGTTTTTCAGTGGTTTTCGCTGTTATTAGTGAGGTTGTGCAGATTGCCACAGTTATTTCACTGGTTTTCGCTGTTATTAGTGAGGCTTTGCAGATTGTGACTGTTATTTCAGTGGTTTTCGCTGTTATTAGTGAGGTTGTGCAGATTGCCACAGTTATTTCACTGGTTTTCGCTGTTATTAGTGAGGCTTTGCAGATTGTGACTGTTATTTCAGTGGTTTTCGCTGTTATTAGTGAGGTTGTGCAGATTGCCACAGTTATTTCACTGGTTTTCGCTGTTATTAGTGAGGCTTTGCAGATTGTGACTGTTATTTCACTGGTTTTTCGCTGTTATTAGTGAGGCTTTGCAGATTGTGACTATTATTTCAGTGGTTTTCGCTGTTATTAGTGAGGTTGTGCAGATTGCCACAGTTATTTCACTGGTTTTCGCTGTTATTAGTGAGGCTTTGCAGATTGTGACTGTTATTTCACTGGTTTTCGCTGTTATTAGTGAGGTTGTGCAGATTGCCACAGTTATTTCACTGGTTTTCGCTGTTATTAGTGAGGCTTTGCAGATTGTGACTGTTATTTCAGTGGTTTTCGCTGTTATTAGTGAGGTTGTGCAGATTGCCACAGTTATTTCACTGGTTTTCGCTGTTATTAGTGAGGCTTGCAGATTGTGACTGTTATTTCAGTGGTTTTCGCTGTTATTAGTGAGGTTGTGCAGATTTCCACAGTTATTTCACTGGTTTTCGCTGTTATTAGTGAGGCTTTGCAGATTGTGACTGTTATTTCAGTGGTTTTCGCTGTTATTAGTGAGGCTTTGCAGATTGTGACTGTTATTTCAGTGGTTTTCGCTGTTATTAGTGAGGTTGTGCAGATTGCCACAGTTATTTCACTGGTTTTCGCTGTTATTAGTGAGGTTGTGCAGATTGCCACAGTTATTTCACTGGTTTTCGCTGTTATTAGTGAGGCTTTGCAGATTGTGACTGTTATTTCAGTGGTTTTCGCTGTTATTAGTGAGGCTTTGCAGATTGTGACTGTTATTTCAGTGGTTTTCGCTGTTATTAGTGAGGTTGTGCAGATTGCCACAGTTATTTCACTGGTTTTCGCTGTTATTAGTGAGGCTTTGCAGATTGTGACTGTTATTTCAGTGGTTTTCGCTGTTATTAGTGAGGTTGTGCAGATTGCCACAGTTATTTCACTGGTTTTCGCTGTTATTAGTGAGGCTTTGCAGATTGTGACTGTTATTTCAGTGGTTTTCGCTGTTATTAGTGAGGTTGTGCAGATTGCCACAGTTATTTCACTGGTTTTCGCTGTTATTAGTGAGGCTTTGCAGATTGTGACTGTTATTTCAGTGGTTTTCGCTGTTATTAGTGAGGTTGTGCAGATTGCCACAGTTATTTCACTGGTTTTCGCTGTTATTAGTGAGGCTTTGCAGATTGTGACTGTTATTTCAGTGGTTTTCGCTGTTATTAGTGAGGCTTTGCAGATTGTGACTGTTATTTCAGTGGTTTTCGCTGTTATTAGTGAGGTTGTGCAGATTGCCACAGTTATTTCACTGGTTTTCGCTGTTATTAGTGAGGCTTTGCAGATTGTGACTGTTATTTCACTGGTTTTCGCTGTTATTAGTGAGGTTGTGCAGATTGCCACAGTTATTTCACTGGTTTTCGCTGTTATTAGTGAGGCTTTGCAGATTGTGACTGTTATTTCAGTGGTTTTCGCTGTTATTAGTGAGGTTGTGCAGATTGCCACAGTTATTTCACTGGTTTTCGCTGTTATTAGTGAGGCTTTGCAGATTGTGACTGTTATTTCAGTGGTTTTCGCTGTTATTAGTGTGGTTGTGCAGATTGCCACAGTTATTTCACTGGTTTTCGCTGTTATTAGTGAGGCTTTGCAGATTGTGACTGTTATTTCAGTGGTTTTCGCTGTTATTAGTGAGGTTGTGCAGATTGCCACAGTTATTTCACTGGTTTTCGCTGTTATTAGTGAGGCTTTGCAGATTGTGACTGTTATTTCAGTGGTTTTCGCTGTTATTAGTGAGGCTTTGCAGATTGTGACTGTTATTTCAGTGGTTTTCGCTGTTATTAGTGAGGTTGTGCAGATTGCCACAGTTATTTCACTGGTTTTCGCTGTTATTAGTGAGGCTTTGCAGATTGTGACTGTTATTTCAGTGGTTTTCGCTGTTATTAGTGAGGTTGTGCAGATTGCCACAGTTATTTCACTGGTTTTCGCTGTTATTAGTGGGGCTTTGCAGATTGTGACTGTTATTTCAGTGGTTTTCGCTGTTATTAGTGAGGTTGTGCAGATTGCCACAGTTATTTCACTGGTTTTCGCTGTTATTAGTGAGGCTTTGCAGATTGTGACTGTTATTTCAGTGGTTTTCGCTGTTATTAGTGAGGCTTTGCAGATTGTGACTGTTATTTCACTGGTTTTCGCTGTTATTAGTGAGGTTGTGCAGATTGCCACAGTTATTTCACTGGTTTTCGCTGTTATTAGTGAGGTTGTGCAGATTGCCACAGTTATTTCACTGGTTTTCGCTGTTATTAGTGAGGCTTTGCAGATTGTGACTGTTATTTCAGTGGTTTTCGCTGTTATTAGTGAGGTTGTGCAGATTGCCACAGTTATTTCACTGGTTTTCGCTGTTATTAATGAGGCTTTGCAGATTGTGACTGTTATTTCAGTGGTTTTCGCTGTTATTAGTGAGGTTGTGCAGATTGCCACAGTTATTTCACTGGTTTTCGCTGTTATTAGTGAGGCTTTGCAGATTGTGACTGTTATTTCAGTGGTTTTCGCTGTTATTAGTGAGGTTGTGCAGATTGCCACAGTTATTTCACTGGTTTTCGCTGTTATTAGTGAGGCTTTGCAGATTGTGACTGTTATTTCAGTGGTTTTCGCTGTTATTAGTGAGGCTTTGCAGATTGTGACTGTTATTTCAGTGATTTTCGCTGTTATTAGTGAGGTTGTGCAGATTGCCACAGTTATTTCACTGGTTTTCGCTGTTATTAGTGAGGCTTTGCAGATTGTGACTGTTATTTCAGTTGTTTTCGCTGTTATTAGTGAGGTTGTGCAGATTGCCACAGTTATTTCACTGGTTTTCGCTGTTATTAGTGAGGCTTTGCAGATTGTGACTGTTATTTCAGTGGTTTTCGCTGTTATTAGTGAGGCTTTGCAGATTGTGACTGTTATTTCAGTGGTTTTCGCTGTTATTAGTGAGGTTGTGCAGATTGCCACAGTTATTTCACTGGTTTTCGCTGTTATTAGTGAGGCTTTGCAGATTGTGACTGTTATTTCAGTGGTTTTCGCTGTTATTAGTGAGGTTGTGCAGATTGCCACAGTTATTTCACTGGTTTTCGCTGTTATTAGTGAGGCTTTGCAGATTGTGACTGTTATTTCAGTGGTTTTCGCTGTTATTAGTGAGGTTGTGCAGATTGCCACAGTTATTTCACTGGTTTTCGCTGTTATTAGTGAGGCTTTGCAGATTGTGACTGTTATTTCACTGGTTTTCGCTGTTATTAGTGAGGCTTTGCAGATTGTGACTGTTATTTCAGTGGTTTTCGCTGTTATTAGTGAGGTTGTGCAGATTGCCACAGTTATTTCACTGGTTTTCGCTGTTATTAGTGAGGCTTTGCAGATTGTGACTGTTATTTCAGTGGTTTTCGCTGTTATTAGTGAGGTTGTGCAGATTGCCACAGTTATTTCACTGGTTTTCGCTATTATTAGTGAGGCTTTGCAGATTGTGACTGTTATTTCCTGGTTTTCGCTGTTATTAGTGAGGCTTTGCAGATTGTGACTGTTATTTCACTGGTTTTCGCTGTTATTAGTGAGGCTTTGCAGATTGTGACTGTTATTTCACTGGTTTTCGCTGTTATTAGTGAGGCTTTGCAGATTGTCGACTGTTATTTCAGTGGTTTTCGCTGTTATTAAGTGAGGCTTGTGCAGATTGCCACAGTTTATTTCACTGGTTTTCGCTGTTATTAGTGAGGCTTTGCAGATTGTGACTGTTATTTCAGTGGTTTTCGCTGTTATTAGTGAGGCTTGTGCAGATTGCACAGTTATTTCAGTGGTTTTCGCTGTTATTAGTGAGGCTTTGCAGATTGTGACTGTTATTTCAGTGGTTTTCGCTGTTATTAGTGAGGCTTTGCAGATTGTGACTGTTATTTCAGTGGTTTTCGCTGTTATTAGTGAGGCTTTGCAGATTGTGACTGTTATTTCAGTGGTTTTCGCTGTTATTAGTGAGGTTGTGCAGATTGCCACAGTTATTTCACTGGTTTTCGCTGTTATTAGTGAGGCTTTGCCTGTGACTGTTATTTCAGTGGTTTTCGCTGTTATTAGTGAGGCTTTGCAGATTGTGACTGTTATTTCAGTGGTTTTCGCTGTTATTAGTGAGGTTGTGCAGATTGCCACAGTTATTTCAGTGGTTTTCGCTGTTATTAGTGAGGCTTTGCAGATTGTGACTGTTATTTCAGTGGTTTTCGCTGTTATTAGTGAGGTTGTGCAGATTGCCACAGTTATTTCACTGGTTTTCGCTGTTATTAGTGAGGCTTTGCAGATTGTGACTGTTATTTCACTGGTTTTCGCTGTTATTAGTGAGGTTGTGCAGATTGCCACAGTTATTTCACTGATTTTCGCTGTTATTAGTGAGGCTTTGCAGATTGTGACTGTTATTTCAGTGGTTTTCGCTGTTATTAGTGAGGCTTTGCAGATTGTGACTGTTATTTCAGTGGTTTTCGCTGTTATTAGTGAGGTTGTGCAGATTGCCACAGTTATTTCACTGGTTTTCGCTGTTATTAGTGAGGCTTTGCAGATTGTGACTGTTATTTCAGTGGTTTTCGCTGTTATTAGTGAGGTTGTGCAGATTGCCACAGTTATTTCACTGGTTTTCGCTGTTATTAGTGAGGCTTTGCAGATTGTGACTGTTATTTCACTGGTTTTCGCTGTTATTAGTGAGGTTGTGCAGATTGCCACAGTTATTTCACTGGTTTTCGCTGTTATTAGTGAGGCTTTGCAGATTGTGACTGTTATTTCAGTGGTTTTCGCTGTTATTAGTGAGGTTGTGCAGATTGCCACAGTTATTTCACTGGTTTTCGCTGTTATTAGTGAGGCTTTGCAGATTGTGACTGTTATTTCAGTGGTTTTCGCTGTTATTAGTGAGGCTTTGCAGATTGTGACTGTTATTTCAGTGGTTTTCGCTGTTATTAGTGAGGTTGTGCAGATTGCCACAGTTATTTCACTGGTTTTCGCTGTTATTAGTGAGGCTTTGCAGATTGTGACTGTTATTTCACTGGTTTTCGCTGTTATTAGTGAGGCTTTGCAGATTGTGACTGTTATTTCAGTGGTTTTCGCTGTTATTAGTGAGGTTGTGCAGATTGCCACAGTTATTTCACTGGTTTTCGCTGTTATTAGTGAGGCTTTGCAGATTGTGACTGTTATTTCAGTGGTTTTCGCTGTTATTAGTGAGGTTGTGCAGATTGCCACAGTTATTTCACTGGTTTTCGCTGTTATTAGTGAGGCTTTGCAGATTGTGACTGTTATTTCACTGGTTTTCGCTGTTATTAGTGAGGTTGTGCAGATTGCCACAGTTATTTCACTGGTTTTCGCTGTTATTAGTGAGGCTTTGCAGATTGTGACTGTTATTTCAGTGGTTTTCGCTGTTATTAGTGAGGTTGTGCAGATTGCCACAGTTATTTCACGGGTTTTCGCTGTTATTAGTGAGGCTTTGCAGATTGTGACTGTTATTTCAGTGGTTTTCGCTGTTATTAGTGAGGTTGTGCAGATTGCCACAGTTATTTCACTGGTTTTCGCTGTTATTAGTGAGGCTTTGCAGATTGTGACTGTTATTTCAGTGGTTTTCGCTGTTATTAGTGAGGTTGTGCAGATTGCCACAGTTATTTCACTGGTTTTCGCTGTTATTAGTGAGGCTTTGCAGATTGTGACTGTTATTTCAGTGGTTTTCGCTGTTATTAGTGAGGCTTTGCAGATTGTGACTGTTATTTCAGTGGTTTTCCCTGTTATTAGTGAGGTTGTGCAGATTGCCACAGTTATTTCACTGGTTTTCGCTGTTATTAGTGAGGCTTTGCAGATTGTGACTGTTATTTCAGTGGTTTTCGCTGTTATTAGTGAGGCTTTGCAGATTGTGACTGTTATTTCAGTGGTTTTCGCTGTTATTAGTGAGGTTGTGCAGATTGCCACAGTTATTTCACTGGTTTTCGCTGTTATTAGTGAGGCTTTGCAGATTGTGACTGTTATTTCAGTGGTTTTCGCTGTTATTAGTGAGGCTTTGCAGATTGTGACTGTTATTTCAGTGGTTTTCGCTGTTATTAGTGAGGCTTTGCAGATTGTGACTGTTATTTCAGTGGTTTTCGCTGTTATTAGTGAGGTTTTGCAGATTGTGACTGTTATTTCAGTGGTTTTCGCTGTTATTAGTGAGGTTGTGCAGATTGCCACAGTTATTTCACTGGTTTTCGCTGTTATTAGTGAGGCTTTGCAGATTGTGACTGTTATTTCAGTGGTTTTCGCTGTTATTAGTGAGGTTGTGCAGATTGCTACAGTTATTTCACTGGTTTTCGCTGTTATTAGTGAGGCTTTGCAGATTGTGACTGTTATTTCAGTGGTTTTCGCTGTTATTAGTGAGGTTGTGCAGATTGCCACAGTTATTTCACTGGTTTTCGCTGTTATTAGTGAGGCTTTGCAGATTGTGACTGTTATTTCAGTGGTTTTCGCAGTTGAGGTTGTGCAGATTGCCACAGTTATTCCACTGGTTTTCGCTGTTATTAGTGAGGTTGTGCAGATTGCCACAGTTATTTCACTGGTTTTCGCTGTTATTAGTGAGGCTTTAGCAGATTGTGACTGTTATTTCAGTGGTTTTCGCTGTTATTAGTGAGGTTGTGCAGATTGCCACAGTTATTTCACGGGTTTTCGCTGTTATTAGTGAGGCTTTGCAGATTGTGACTGTTATTTCAGTGGTTTTCGCTGTTATTAGTGAGGTTGTGCAGATTGCCACAGTTATTTCACTGGTTTTCGCTGTTATTAGTGAGGCTTTGCAGATTGTGACTGTTATTTCAGTGGTTTTCGCTGTTATTAGTGAGGTTGTGCAGATTGCCACAGTTATTTCACTGGTTTTCGCTGTTATTAGTGAGGCTTTGCAGATTGTGACTGTTATTTCAGTGGTTTTCGCTGTTATTAGTGAGGCTTTGCAGATTGTGACTGTTATTTCAGTGGTTTTCCCTGTTATTAGTGAGGTTGTGCAGATTGCCACAGTTATTTCACTGGTTTTCGCTGTTATTAGTGAGGCTTTGCAGATTGTGACTGTTATTTCAGTGGTTTTCGCTGTTATTAGTGAGGCTTTGCAGATTGTGACTGTTATTTCAGTGGTTTTCGCTGTTATTAGTGAGGTTGTGCAGATTGCCACAGTTATTTCACTGGTTTTCGCTGTTATTAGTGAGGCTTTGCAGATTGTGACTGTTATTTCAGTGGTTTTCGCTGTTATTAGTGAGGCTTTGCAGATTGTGACTGTTATTTCAGTGGTTTTCGCTGTTATTAGTGAGGCTTTGCAGATTGTGACTGTTATTTCAGTGGTTTTCGCTGTTATTAGTGAGGTTTTGCAGATTGTGACTGTTATTTCAGTGGTTTTCGCTGTTATTAGTGAGGTTGTGCAGATTGCCACAGTTATTTCACTGGTTTTCGCTGTTATTAGTGAGGCTTTGCAGATTGTGACTGTTATTTCAGTGGTTTTCGCTGTTATTAGTGAGGTTGTGCAGATTGCTACAGTTATTTCACTGGTTTTCGCTGTTATTAGTGAGGCTTTGCAGATTGTGACTGTTATTTCAGTGGTTTTCGCTGTTATTAGTGAGGTTGTGCAGATTGCCACAGTTATTTCACTGGTTTTCGCTGTTATTAGTGAGGCTTTGCAGATTGTGACTGTTATTTCAGTGGTTTTCGCAGTGAGGTTGTGCAGATTGCCACAGTTATTTCCACTGGTTTTCGCTGTTATTAGTGAGGTTGTGCAGATTGCCACAGTTATTTCACTGGTTTTCGCTGTTATTAGTGAGGCTTTGCAGATTGTGACTGTTATTTCAGTGGTTTTCGCTGTTATTAGTGAGGTTGTGCAGATTGCCACAGTTATTTCACTGGTTTTCGCTGTTATTAGTGAGGCTTTGCAGATTGTGACTGTTATTTCAGTGGTTTTCGCTGTTATTAGTGAGGTTGTGCAGATTGCCACAGTTATTTCACTGGTTTTCGCTGTTATTAGTGAGGTTGTGCAGATTGCCACAGTTATTTCACTGGTTTTCGCTGTTATTAGTGAGGCTTTGCAGATTGTGACTGTTATTTCAGTGGTTTTCGCTGTTATTAGTGAGGTTGTGCAGATTGCCACAGTTATTTCACTGGTTTTCGCTGTTATTAGTGAGGCTTTGCAGATTGTGACTGTTATTTCAGTGGTTTTCGCTGTTATTAGTGAGGTTGTGCAGATTGCCACAGTTATTTCACTGGTTTTCGCTGTTATTAGTGAGGCTTTGCAGATTGTGACTGTTATTTCAGTGGTTTTCGCTGTTATTAGTGAGGTTGTGCAGATTGCCACAGTTATTTCACTGGTTTTCGCTGTTATTAGTGAGGTTGTGCAGATTGCCACAGTTATTTCACTGGTTTTCGCTGTTATTAGTGAGGCTTTGCAGATTGTGACTGTTATTTCAGTGGTTTTCGCTGTTATTAGTGAGGTTGTGCAGATTGCCACAGTTATTTCACTGGTTTTCGCTGTTATTAGTGAGGTTGTGCAGATTGCCACAGTTATTTCACTGGTTTTCGCTGTTATTAGTGAGGCTTTGCAGATTGTGACTGTTATTTCAGTGGTTTTCGCTGTTATTAGTGAGGTTGTGCAGATTGCCACAGTTATTTCACTGGTTTTCGCTGTTATTAGTGAGGTTGTGCAGATTGCCACAGTTATTTCACTGGTTTTCGCTGTTATTAGTGAGGCTTTGCAGATTGTGACTGTTATTTCAGTGGTTTTCGCTGTTATTAGTGAGGTTGTGCAGATTGCCACAGTTATTTCACTGGTTTTCGCTGTTATTAGTGAGGCTTTGCAGATTGTGACTGTTATTTCAGTGGTTTTCGCTGTTATTAGTGAGGTTGTGCAGATTGCCACAGTTATTTCACTGGTTTTCGCTGTTATTAGTGAGGCTTTGCAGATTGTGACTGTTATTTCAGTGGTTTTCGCTGTTATTAGTGAGGTTGTGCAGATTGCCACAGTTATTTCACTGGTTTTCGCTGTTATTAGTGAGGTTGTGCAGATTGCCACAGTTATTTCACTGGTTTTCGCTGTTATTAGTGAGGCTTTGCAGATTGTGACTGTTATTTCAGTGGTTTTCGCTGTTATTAGTGAGGCTTTGCAGATTGTGACTGTTATTTCAGTGGTTTTCGCTGTTATTAGTGAGGTTGTGCAGATTGCCACAGTTATTTCACTGGTTTTCGCTGTTATTAGTGAGGCTTTGCAGATTGTGACTGTTATTTCAGTGGTTTTCGCTGTTATTAGTGAGGTTGTGCAGATTGCCACAGTTATTTCACTGGTTTTCGCTGTTATTAGTGAGGCTTTGCAGACTGTGACTGTTATTTCAGTGGTTTTCGCTGTTATTAGTGAGGTTGTGCAGATTGCCACAGTTATTTCACGTGTTTTCGCTGTTATTAGTGAGGCTTTGCAGATTGTGACTGTTATTTCAGTGGTTTTCGCTGTTATTAGTGAGGTTGTGCAGATTGCCACAGTTATTTCAGTGGTTTTCGCTGTTATTAGTGAGGTTGTGCAGATTGCCACAGTTATTTCACTGGTTTTCGCTGTTATTAGTGAGGCTTTGCAGATTGTGACTGTTATTTCAGTGGTTTTCGCTGTTATTAGTGAGGCTTTGCAGATTGTGACTGTTATTTCAGTGGTTTTCGCTGTTATTAGTGAGGTTGTGCAGATTGCCACAGTTATTTCACTGGTTTTCGCTGTTATTAGTGAGGCTTTGCAGATTGTGACTGTTATTTCAGTGGTTTTCGCTGTTATTAGTGAGGTTGTGCAGATTGCCACAGTTATTTCACGTGTTTTCGCTGTTATTAGTGAGGCTTTGCAGATTGTGACTGTTATTTCAGTGGTTTTCGCTGTTATTAGTGAGGTTGTGCAGATTGCCACAGTTATTTCAGTGGTTTTCGCTGTTATTAGTGAGGTTGTGCAGATTGCCACAGTTATTTCACTGGTTTTCGCTGTTATTAGTGAGGCTTTGCAGATTGTGACTGTTATTTCAGTGGTTTTCGCTGTTATTAGTGAGGCTTTGCAGATTGTGACTGTTATTTCAGTGGTTTTCGCTGTTATTAGTGAGGTTGTGCAGATTGCCACAGTTATTTCACTGGTTTTCGCTGTTATTAGTGAGGCTTTGCAGATTGTGACTGTTATTTCAGTGGTTTTCGCTGTTATTTGTGAGGTTGTGCAGATTGCCACAGTTATTTCACTGGTTTTCGCTGTTATTAGTGAGGCTTTGCAGATTGTGACTGTTATTTCAGTGGTTTTCGCTGTTATTAGTGAGGTTGTGCAGATTGCCACAGTTATTTCACTGGTTTTCGCTGTGATTAGTGAGTCTTTGCAGATTGTGACTGTTATTTCAGTGGTTTTCGCTGTTATTAGTGAGGCTTTGCAGATTGTGACTGTTATTTCAGTGGTTTTCGCTGTTATTAGTGAGGTTGTGCAGATTGCCACAGTTATTTCACTGGTTTTCGCTGTTATTAGTGAGGCTTTGCAGATTGTGACTGTTATTTCAGTGGTTTTCGCTGTTATTAGTGAGGTTGTGCAGATTGCCACAGTTATTTCACTGGTTTTCGCTGTTATTAGTGAGGCTTTGCAGATTGTGACTGTTATTTCAGTGGTTTTCGCTGTTATTAGTGAGGTTGTGCAGATTGCCACAGTTATTTCACTGGTTTTCGCTGTTATTAGTGAGGCTTTGCAGATTGTGACTGTTATTTCAGTGGTTTTCGCTGTTATTAGTGAGGTTGTGCAGATTGCCACAGTTATTTCACTGGTTTTCGCTGTTATTAGTGAGGTTGTGCAGATTGCCACAGTTATTTCACTGGTTTTCGCTGTTATTAGTGAGGCTTTGCAGATTGTGACTGTTATTTGAGTGGTTTTCGCTGTTATGAGTGAGGTTGTGCAGATTGCCACAGTTATTTCACTGGTTTTCGCTGTTATTAGTGAGGCTTTGCAGATTGTGACTGTTATTTCAGTGGTTTTCGCTGTTATTAGTGAGGTTGTGCAGATTGCCACAGTTATTTCACTGGTTTTCGCTGTTATTAGTGAGGTTGTGCAGATTGCCACAGTTATTTCACTGGTTTTCGCTGTTATTAGTGAGGCTTTGCAGATTGTGACTGTTATTTCAGTGGTTTTCGCTGTTATTAGTGAGGTTGTGCAGATTGCCACAGTTATTTCACTGGTTTTCGCTGTTATTAGTGAGGTTGTGCAGATTGCCACAGTTATTTCACTGGTTTTCGCTGTTATTAGTGAGGCTTTGCAGATTGTGACTGTTATTTCAGTGGTTTTTGCTGTTATTAGTGAGGTTGTGCAGATTGCCACAGTTATTTCACTGGATTTCGCTGTTATTAGTGAGGCTTTGCAGATTGTGACTGTTATTTCAGTGGTTTTCGCTGTTATTAGTGAGGCTTTGCAGATTGTGACTGTTATTTCAGTGGTTTTCGCTGTTATTAGTGAGGTTGTGCAGATTGCCACAGTTATTTCACTGGTTTTTGCTGTTATTAGTGAGGCTTTGCAGATTGTGACTGTCATTTCAGTGGTTTTCGCTGTTATTAGTGAGGTTGTGCAGATTGCCACAGTTATTTCACTGGTTTTCGCTGTTATTAGTGAGGCTTTGCAGATTGTGACTGTTATTTCAGTGGTTTTCGCTGTTATTAGTGAGGCTTTGCAGATTGTGACTGTTATTTCAGTGGTTTTCGCTGTTATTAGTGAGGTTGTGCAGATTGCCACAGTTATTTCACAGGTTTTCGCTGTTATTAGTGAGGCTTTGCAGGTTGTGACTGTTATTTCAGTGGTTTTCGCTGTTATTAGTGAGGTTGTGCAGATTGCCACAGTTATTTCACTGGTTTTCGCTGTTATTAGTGAGGCTTTGCAGATTGTGACTGTTATTTCAGTGGTTTTCGCTGTTATTAGTGAGGTTGTGCAGATTGCCACAGTTATTTCACTGGTTTTCGCTGTTATTAGTGAGGCTTTGCAGATTGTGACTGTTATTTCAGTGGTTTTCGCTGTTATTAGTGAGGTTGTGCAGATTGCCACAGTTATTTCACTGGTTTTCGCTGTTATTAGTGAGGCTTTGCAGATTGTGACTGTTATTTCTGTGGTTTTCGCTGTTATTAGTGAGGCTTTGCAGATTGTGACTGTTATTTCAGTGGTTTTCGCTGTTGTTAGTGAGGTTGTGCAGATTGCCACAGTTATTTCACTGGTTTTCGCTGTTATTAGTGAGGTTGTGCAGATTGCCACAGTTATTTCACTGGTTTTCGCTGTTATTAGTGAGGTTGTGCAGATTGCCACAGTTATTTCACTGGTTTTCGCTGTTATTAGTGAGGTTGTGCAGATTGCCACAGTTATTTCACTGGTTTTCGCTGTTATTAGTGAGGCTTTGCAGATTGTGACTGTTATTTCAGTGGTTTTCGCTGTTATTAGTGAGGTTGTGCAGATTGCCACAGTTATTTCACTGGTTTTCGCTGTTATTAGTGAGGTTGTGCAGATTGCCACAGTTATTTCACTGGTTTTCGCTGTTATTAGTGAGGCTTTGCAGATTGTGACTGTTATTTCAGTGGTTTTCGCTGTTATTAGTGAGGTTGTGCAGATTGCCACAGTTATTTCACTGGTTTTCGCTGTTATTAGTGAGGCTTTGCAGATTGTGACTGTTATTTCAGTGGTTTTCGCTGTTATTAGTGAGGCTTTGCAGATTGTGACTGTTATTTCAGTGGTTTTCGCTGTTATTAGTGAGGTTGTGCAGATTGCCACAGTTATTTCACTGGTTTTCGCTGTTATTAGTGAGGCTTTGCAGATTGTGACTGTTATTTCAGTGGTTTTCGCTGTTATTAGTGAGGTTGTGCAGATTGCCACAGTTATTTCACTGGTTTTCGCTGTTATTAGTGAGGCTTTGCAGATTGTGACTGTTATTTCAGTGGTTTTCGCTGTTATTAGTGAGGTTGTGCAGATTGCCACAGTTATTTCACTGGTTTTCGCTGTTATTAGTGAGGCTTTGCAGATTGTGACTGTTATTTCAGTGGTTTTCGCTGTTATTAGTGAGGTTGTGCAGATTGCCACAGTTATTTCACTGGTTTTCGCTGTTATTAGTGAGGTTGTGCAGATTGCCACAGTTATTTCACTGGTTTTCGCTGTTATTAGTGAGGCTTTGCAGATTGTGACTGTTATTTCAGTGGTTTTCGCTGTTATTAGTAAGGTTGTGCAGATTGCCACAGTTATTTCACTGGTTTTCGCTGTTATTAGTGAGGCTTTGCAGATTGTGACTGTTATTTCACTGGTTTTTGCTGTTATTAGTGAGGCTTTGCAGATTGCCACAGTTATTTCACTGGTTTTCGCTGTTATTAGTGAGGCTTTGCAGATTGTGACTGTTATTTCAGTGGTTTTCGCTGTTATTAGTGAGGTTGTGCAGATTGCCACAGTTATTTCAGTGGTTCTCGCTGTTATTAGTGAGGCTTTGCAGATTGTGACTGTTCTTTCAGTGGTTTTCGCTGTTATTAGTGAGGTTGTGCAGATTGCCACAGTTATTTCACTGGTTTTCGCTGTTATTAGTGAGGTTGTGCAGATTGCCACAGTTATTTCACTGGTTTTCGCTGTTATTAGTGAGGCTTTGCAGATTGAGACTGTTATTTCAGTGGTTTTCGCTGTTATTAGTGAGGTTGTGCAGATTGCCACAGTTATTTCACTGGTTTTCGCTGTTATTAGTGAGGCTTTGCAGATTGTGACTGTTATTTCAGTGGTTTTCGCTGTTATTAGTGAGGTTGTGCAGATTGCCACAGTTATTTCACTGGTTTTCGCTGTTATTAGTGAGGCTTTGCAGATTGTGACTGTTATTTCAGTGGTTTTCGCTGTTATTAGTGAGGTTGTGCAGATTGCCACAGTTATTTCACTGGTTTTCGCTGTTATTAGTGAGGCTTTGCAGATTGTGACTGTTATTTCAGTGGTTTTCGCTGTTATTAGTGAGGTTGTGCAGATTGCCACAGTTATTTCACTGGTTTTCGCTGTTATTAGTGAGGCTTTGCAGATTGTGACTGTTATTTCAGTGGTTTTCGCTGTTATTAGTGAGGTTGTGCAGATTGCCACAGTTATTTCACTGGTTTTCGCTGTTATTAGTGAGGCTTTGCAGATTGTGACTGTTATTTCAGTGGTTTTCGCTGTTATTAGTGAGGTTGTGCAGATTGCCACAGTTATTTCACTGGTTTTCGCTGTTATTAGTGAGGCTTTGCAGATTGTGACTGTTATTTCAGTGGTTTTCGCTGTTATTAGTGAGGTTGTGCAGATTGCCACAGTTATTTCACTGGTTTTCGCTGTTATTAGTGAGGCTTTGCAGATTGTGACTGTTATTTCAGTGGTTTTCGCTGTTATTAGTGAGGTTGTGCAGATTGCCACAATTATTTCACTGGTTTTCGCTGTTATTAGTGAGGCTTTGCAGATTGTGACTGTTATTTCAGTGGTTTTCGCTGTTATTAGTGAGGCTTTGCAGATTGTGACTGTTATTTCAGTGGTTTTCGCTGTTATTAGTGAGGTTGTGCAGATTGCCACAGTTATTTCAGTGGTTTTCGCTGTTATTAGTGAGGCTTTGCAGATTGTGACTGTTATTTCAGTGGTTTTCGCTGTTATTAGTGAGGTTGTGCAGATTGCCACAGTTATTTCAGTGATTTCGCTGTTATTAGTGAGGCTTTGCAGATTTTGACTGTTATTTCAGTGGTTTTCGCTGTTATTAGTGAGGTTGTGCAGATTGCCACAGTTATTTCACTGGTTTTCGCTGTTATTAGTGAGGTTGTGCAGATTGCCACAGTTATTTCACTGGTTTTCGCTGTTATTAGTGAGGCTTTGCAGATTGTGACTGTTATTTCAGTGGTTTTCGCTGTTATTAGTGAGGTTGTGCAGATTGCCACAGTTATTTCACTGGTTTTCGCTGTTATTAGTGAGGCTTTGCAGATTGTGACTGTTATTTCAGTGGTTTTCGCTGTTATTAGTGAGGTTGTGCAGATTGCCACAGTTATTTCACTGGTTTTCGCTGTTATTAGTGAGGCTTTGCAGATTGTGACTGTTATTTCCGTGGTTTTCGCTGTTATTAGTGAGGTTGTGCAGATTGCCACAGTTATTTCACTGGTTCTCGCTGTCATTAGTGAGGCTTTGCAGATTGTGACTGTTATTTCAGTGGTTTTCGCTGTTATTAGTGAGGTTGTGCAGATTGCCACAGTTATTTCACTGGTTTTCGCGGTTATTAGTGAGGCTTTGCAGATTGTGACTGTTATTTCAGTGGTTTTCGCTGTTATTAGTGAGGTTGTGCAGATTGCCACAGTTATTTCACTGGTTTTCGCTGTTATTAGTGAGGCTTTGCAGATTGTGACTGTTATTTCAGTGGTTTTCGCTGTTATTAGTGAGGTTGTGCAGATTGCCACAGTTATTTCACTGGTTTTCGCTGTTATTAGTGAGGCTTTGCAGATTGTGACTGTTATTTCAGTGGCTTTCGCTGTTATTAGTGAGGTTGTGCAGATTGCCACAGTTATTTCACTGGTTTTTGCTGTTATTAGTGAGGCTTTGCAGATTGTGACTGTTATTTCAGTGGTTTTCGCTGTTATTAGTGAGGCTTTGCAGATTGTGACTGTTATTTCAGTGGTTTTCGCTGTTATTAGTGAGGCTTTGCAGATTGTGACTGTTATTTCACTGGTTTTCGCTGTTATTAGTGAGGTTGTGCAGATTGCCACAGTTATTTCACTGGTTTTCGCTGTTATTAGTGAGGCTTTGCAGATTGTGACTGTTATTTCAGTGGTTTTCGCTGTTATAAGTGAGGCTTTGCAGATTGTGACTGTTATTTCAGTGGTTTTCGCTGTTATTAGTGAGGTTGTGCAGATTGCCACAGTTATTTCACTGGTTTTCGCTGTTATTAGTGAGGTTGTGCAGATTGCCACAGTTATTTCACTGGTTTTCGCTGTTATTAGTGAGGTTGTGCAGATTGCCACAGTTATTTCACTGGTTTTCGCTGTTATTAGTGAGGCTTTGCAGATTGTGACTGTTATTTCAGTGGTTTTCGCTGTTATTAGTGAGGTTGTGCAGATTGCCACAGTTATTTCACTGGTTTTCGCTGTTATTAGTGAGGCTTTGCAGATTGTGACTGTTATTTCAGTGGTTTTCGCTGTTATTAGTGAGGTTGTGCAGATTGCCACAGTTATTTCACTGGTTTTCGTTGTTATTAGTGAGGCTTTGCAGATTGTGACTGTTATTTCACTGGTTTTCGCTGTTATTAGTGAGGTTGTGCAGATTGCCACAGTTATTTCACTGGTTTTCGCTGTTATTAGTGAGGCTTTGCAGATTGTGACTGTTATTTCAGTGGTTTTCGCTGTTATTAGTGAGGTTGTGCAGATTGCCACAGTTATTTCACTGGTTTTCGCTGTTATTAGTGAGGCTTTGCAGATTGTGACTGTTATTTCAGTGGTTTTCGCTGTTATTAGTGAGGTTGTGCAGATTGCCACAGTTATTTCACTGGTTTTCGCTGTTATTAGTGAGGCTTTGCAGATTGTGACTGTTATTTCAGTGGTTTTCGCTGTTATTAGTGAGGTTGTGCAGATTGCCACAGTTATTTCACTGGTTTTCGCTGTTATTAGTGAGGCTTTGCAGATTGTGACTGTTATTTCAGTGGTTTTCGCTGTTATTAGTGAGGCTTTGCAGATTGTGACTGTTATTTCAGTGGTTTTCGCTGTTATTAGTGAGGTTGTGCAGATTGCCACAGTTATTTCACTGGTTTTCGCTGTTATTAGTGAGGCTTTGCAGATTGTGACTGTTATTTCAGTGGTTTTCGCTGTTATTAGTGAGGTTGTGCAGATTGCCACAGTTATTTCACTGGTTTTTGCTGTTATTAGTGAGGCTTTGCAGATTGTGACTGTTATTTCACTGGTTTTCGCTGTTATTAGTGAGGTTGTGCAGATTGCCACAGTTATTTCACTGGTTTTCGCTGTTATTAGTGAGGCTTTGCAGATTGTGACTGTTATTTCAGTGGTTTTCGCTGTTATTAGTGAGGTTGTGCAGATTGCCACAGTTATTTCACTGGTTTTCGCTGTTATTAGTGAGGCTTTGCAGATTGTGACTGTTATTTCAGTGGTTTTCGCTGTTATTAGTGAGGTTGTGCAGATTGCCACAGTTATTTCACTGGTTTTCGCTGTTATTAGTGAGGCTTTGCAGATTGTGACTGTTATTTCAGTGGTTTTCGCTGTTATTAGTGAGGTGTTGCAGATTGCCACAGTTATTTCACTGGTTTTCGCTGTTATTAGTGAGGCTTTACAGATTGTGACTGTTATTTCAGTGGTTTTCGCTGTTATTAGTGAGGCTTTGCAGATTGTGACTGTTATTTCAGTGGTTTTCGCTGTTATTAGTGAGGTTGTGCAGATTGCCACAGTTATTTCACTGGTTTTCGCTGTTATTAGTGAGGCTTTGCCGATTGTGACTGTTATTTCAGTGGTTTTCGCTGTTATTAGTGAGGTGTTGCAGATTGCCACAGTTATTTCACTGGTTTTCGCTGTTATTAGTGAGGCTTTGCAGATTGTGACTGTTATTTCAGTGGTTTTCGCTGTTATTAGTGAGGCTTTGCAGATTGTGACTGTTATTTCAGTGGTTTTCGCTGTTATTAGTGAGGTTGTGCAGATTGCCACAGTTATTTCACTGGTTTTCGCTGTTATTAGTGAGGCTTTGCAGATTGTGACTGTTATTTCAGTGGTTTTCGCTGTTATTAGTGAGGTTGTGCAGATTGCCACAATTATTTCACTGGTTTTCGCTGTTATTAGTGAGGCTTTGCAGATTGTGACTGTTATTTCAGTGGTTTTCGCTGTTATTAGTGAGGTTGTGCAGATTGCCACAGTTATTTCACTGGTTTCCGCTGTTATTAGTGAGGCTTTGCAGATTGTGACTGTTATTTCAGTGGTTTTCGCTGTTATTAGTGAGGTTGTGCAGATTGCCACAGTTATTTCACTGGTTTTCGCTGTTATTAGTGAGGCTTTGCAGATTGTGACTGTTATTTCAGTGGTTTTCGCTGTTATTAGTGAGGTTGTGCAGATTGCCACAGTTATTTCACTGGTTTTCGCTGTTATTAGTGAGGCTTTGCAGATTGTGACTGTTATTTCAGTGGTTTTCGCTGTTATTAGTGAGGTTGTGCAGATTGCCACAGTTATTTCACTGGTTTTCGCTGTTATTAGTGAGGCTTTGCAGATTGTGACTGTTATTTCAGTGGTTTTCGCTGTTATTAGTGAGGTTGTGCAGATTGCCACAGTTATTTCAGTGGTTTTCGCTGTTATTAGTGAGGCTTTGCAGATTGTGACTGTTATTTCAGTGGTTTTCGCTGTTATTAGTGAGGTTGTGCAGATTGCCACAGTTATTTCACTGGTTTTCGCTGTTATTATTGAGGCTTTGCAGATTGTGACTGTTATTTCACTGGTTTTCGCTGTTATTAGTGAGGTTGTGCAGATTGCCACAGTTATTTCACTGGTTTTCGCTGTTATTAGTGAGGCTTTGCAGATTGTGACTGTTATTTCAGTGGTTTTCGCTGTTATTAGTGAGGTTGTGCAGATTGCCACAGTTATTTCACTGGTTTTCGCTGTTATTAGTGAGGCTTTGCAGATTGTGACTGTTATTTCAGTGGTTTTCGCTGTTATTAGTGAGGTTGTGCAGATTGTGACTGTTATTTCAGTGGTTTTCGCTGTTATTAGTGAGGTTGTGCAGATTGCCACAGTTATTTCACTGGTTTTCGCTGTTATTAGTGAGGCTTTGCAGATTGTGACTGTTATTTCAGTGGTTTTCGCTGTTATTAGTGAGGTTGTGCAGATTGCCACAGTTATTTCACTGGTTTTCGCTGTTATTAGTGAGGCTTTGCAGATTGTGACTGTTATTTCAGTGGTTTTCGCTGTTATTAGTGAGGTTGTGCAGATTGCCACAGTTATTTCACTGGTTTTCGCTGTTATTAGTGAGGCTTTGCAGATTGTGACTGTTATTTCAGTGGTTTTCGCTGTTATTAGTGAGGCTTTGCAGATTGTGACTGTTATTTCAGTGGTTTTCGCTGTTATTAGTGAGGTTGTGCAGATTGCCACAGTTATTTCAGTGGTTTTCGCTGTTATTAGTGAGGTTGTGCAGATTGCCACAGTTATTTCACTGGTTTTCGCTGTTATTAGTGAGGCTTTGCAGATTGTGACTGTTATTTCAGTGGTTTTCGCTGTTATTAGTGAGGCTTTGCAGATTGTGACTGTTATTTCAGTGGTTTTCGCTGTTATTAGTGAGGTTGTGCAGATTGCCACAGTTATTTCACTGGTTTTCGCTGTTATTAGTGAGGCTTTGCAGATTGTGACTGTTATTTCAGTGGTTTTCGCTGTTGTTAGTGAGGTTGTGCAGATTGCCACAGTTATTTCACTGGTTTTCGCTGTTATTAGTGAGGCTTTGCAGATTGTGACTGTTATTTCAGTGGTTTTCGCTGTTATTAGTGAGGTTGTGCAGATTGCCACAGTTATTTCACTGGTTTTCGCTGTTATTAGTGAGGTTGTGCAGATTGCCACAGTTATTTCACTGGTTTTCGCTGTTATTAGTGAGGCTTTGCAGATTGTGACTGTTATTTCAGTGGTTTTCGCTGTTATTAGTGAGGTTGTGCAGATTGCCACAGTTATTTCACTGGTTTTCGCTGTTATTAGTGAGGCTTTGCAGATTGTGACTGTTATTTCAGTGGTTTTCGCTGTTATTAGTGAGGCTTTGCAGATTGTGACTGTTATTTCAGTGGTTTTCGCTGTTATTAGTGAGGTTGTGCAGATTGCCACAGTTATTTCACTGGTTTTCGCTGTTATTAGTGAGGCTTTGCAGATTGTGACTGTTATTTCAGTGGTTTTCGCTGTTATTAGTGAGGCTTTGCAGATTGTGACTGTTATTTCAGTGGTTTTCGCTGTTATTAGTGAGGTTGTGCAGTTTGCGTCAGTTATTTCACTGGTTTTCGCTATTATTAGTGAGGCTTTGCAGATTGTGACTGTTATTTCAGTGGTTTTCGCTGTTATTCGTGAGGTTGTGCAGATTGCCACAGTTATTTCACTGGTTTTCGCTGTTATTAGTGAGGCTTTGCAGATTGTGACTGTTATTCCAGTGGTTTTCGCTGTTATTAGTGAGGTTGTGCAGATTGCCACAGTTATTTCACTGGTTTTCGCTGTTATTAGTGAGGCTTTGCAGATTGTGACTGTTATTTCACTGGTTTTCGCTGTTATTAGTGAGGCTTTGCAGATTGTGACTGTTATTTCACCGGTTTTCGCTGTTATTAGTGAGGCTTTGCAGATTGTGACTGTTATTTCAGTGGTTTTCGCTGTTATTAGTGAGGTTGTGCAGATTGCCACAGTTATTTCACTGGTTTTCGCTGTTATTAGTGAGGCTTTGCAGATTGTGACTGTTATTTCAGTGGTTTTCGCTGTTATTAGTGAGGTTGTGCAGATTGCCACAGTTATTTCAGTGGTTTTCGCTGTTATTAGTGAGGCTTTGCAGATTGTGACTGTTATTTCAGTGGTTTTCGCTGTTATTAGTGAGGTTGTGCAGATTGCCACAGTTATTTCACTGGTTTTCGCTGTTATTAGTGAGGCTTTGCAGATTGTGACTGTTATTTCACTGGTTTTCGCTGTTATTAGTGAGGTTGTGCAGATTGCCACAGTTATTTCACTGGTTTTCGCTGTTATTAGTGAGGCTTTGCAGATTGTGACTGTTATTTCAGTGGTTTTCGCTGTTATTAGTGAGGCTTTGCAGATTGTGACTGTTATTTCAGTGGTTTTCGCTGTTATTAGTGAGGTTGTGCAGATTGCCACAGTTATTTCACTGGTTTTCGCTGTTATTAGTGAGGCTTTGCAGATTGTGACTGTTATTTCAGTGGTTTTCGCTGTTATTAGTGAGGCTTTGCAGATTGTGACTGTTATTTCAGTGGTTTTCGCTGTTATTAGTGAGGTTGTGCAGATTTATTAGTGAGGCTTTGCAGATTGTGACTGTTATTTCAGTGGTTCTCGCTGTTATTAGTGAGGTTGTGCAGATTGCCACAGTTATTTCACTGGTTTTCGCTGTTATTAGTGAGGCTTTGCAGATTGTGACTGTTATTTCACTGGTTTTCGCTGTTATTAGTGAGGCTTTGCAGATTGTGACTGTTATTTCAGTGGTTTTCGTTGTTATTAGTGAGGTTGTGCAGATTGCCACAGTTATTTCACTGGTTTTCGCTGTTATTAGTGAGGCTTTTCAGATTGTGACTGTTATTTCAGTGGTTTTCGCTGTTATTAGTGAGGTTGTGCAGATTGCCACAGTTATTTCACTGGTTTTCGCTGTTATTAGTGAGGCTTTGCAGATTGTGACTGTTATTTCAGTGGTTTTCGCTGTTATTAGTGAGGTTGTGCAGATTGCCACAGTTATTTCACTGGTTTTCGCTGTTATTAGCGAGGCTTTGCAGATTGTGGCTGTTATTTCACTGGTTTTCGCTGTTATTAGTGAGGTTGTGCAGATTGCCACAGTTATTTCACTGGTTTTCGCTGTTATTAGTGAGGCTTTGCAGATTGTGACTGTTATTTCAGTGGTTTTCGCTGTTATTAGTGAGGTTGTGCAGATTGCCACAGTTATTTCACTGGTTTCGCTGTTATTAGTGAGGCTTTGCAGATTGTGACTGTTATTTCAGTGGTTTTCGCTGTTATTAGTGAGGTTGTGCAGATTGCCACAGTTATTTCACTGGTTTTCGCTGTTATTAGTGAGGCTTTGCAGATTGTGACTGTTATTTCAGTGGTTTTCGCTGTTATTAGTGAGGTTGTGCAGATTGCCACAGTTATTTCACTGGTTTTCGCTGTTATTAGTGAGGCTTTGCAGATTGTGACTGTTATTTCAGTGGTTTTCGCTGTTATTAGTGAGGCTTTGCAGATTGTGACTGTTATTTCAGTGGTTTTCGCTGTTATTAGTGAGGTTGTGCAGATTGCCACAGTTATTTCACTGGTTTTCGCTGTTGTTAGATTGTGACTGTTATTTCAGTGGTTTTCGCTGTTATTAGTGAGGTTGTGCAGATTGCCACAGTTATTTCACTGGTTTTCGCTGTTATTAGTGAGGCTTTGCAGATTGTGACTGTTATTTCAGTGGTTTTCGCTGTTATTAGTGAGGTTGTGCAGATTGCCACAGTTATTTCACTGGTTTTCGCTGTTATTAGTGAGGCTTTGCAGATTGTGACTGTTATTTCAGTGGTTTTCGCTGTTATTAGTGAGGTTGTGCAGATTGCCACAGTTATTTCACTGGTTTTCGCTGTTATTAGTGAGGCTTTGCAGATTGTGACTGTTATTTCAGTGGTTTTCGCTGTTATTAGTGAGGTTGTGCAGATTGCCACAGTTATTTCACTGGTTTTCGCTGTTATTAGTGAGGTTGTGCAGATTGCCACAGTTATTTCACTGGTTTCGCTGTTATTAGTGAGGCTTTGCAGATTGTGACTGTTATTTCAGTGGTTTTAGCTGTTATTAGTGAGGTTGTGCAGATTGCCACAGTTATTTCACTGGTTTTCGCTGTTATTAGTGAGGCTTTGCAGATTGTGACTGTTATTTCAGTGGTTTTCGCTGTTATAAGTGAGGCTTTGCAGATTGTGACTGTTATTTCACTGGTTTTCGCTGTTATTAGTGAGGCTTTGCAGATTGTGACTGTTATTTCAGTGGTTTTCGCTGTTATTAGTGAGGTTGTGCAGATTGCCACAGTTATTTCACTGGTGTTATTAGTGAGGCTTTGCAGATTGTGACTGTTATTTCAGTGGTTTTCGCTGTTATTAGTGAGTCTTTGCAGATTGTGACTGTTATTTCAGTGGTTTTCGCTGTTATTAGTGAAGTTGTGCAGATTGCCACAGTTATTTCACTGGTTTTCGCTGTTATTAGTGAGGCTTTGCAGATTGTGACTGTTATTTCAGTGGTTTTCGCTGTTATTAGTGAGGTTGTGCAGATTGCCACAGTTATTTCACTGGTTTTCGCTGTTATTAGTGAGGCTTTGCAGATTGTGACTGTTATTTCACTGGTTTTCGCTGTTATTAGTGAGGTTGTGCAGATTGCCACAGTTATTTCACTGGTTTTCGCTGTTATTAGTGAGGCTTTGCAGATTGTGACTGTTATTTCAGTGGTTTTCGCTGTTATTAGTGACGGTTGTGCAGATTGCAACATGGTTTTCGCTGTTATTAGTGAGGCTTTGCAGATTGTGACTGTTATTTCAGTGGTTTTCGCTGTTATTAGTGAGGTTGTGCAGATTGCCACAGTTATTTCACTGGTTTTCGCTGTTATTAGTGAGGCTTTGCAGATTGTGACTGTTATTTCAGTGGTTTTCGCTGTTATTAGTGAGGTTGTGCAGATTGCCACAGTTATTTCACTGGTTTTCGCTGTTATTAGTGAGGCTTTGCAGATTGTGACTGTTATTTCAGTGGTTTTCGCTGTTATTAGTGAGGTTGTGCAGATTGCCACAGTTATTTCACTGGTTTTCGCTGTTATTAGTGAGGCTTTGCAGATTGTGACTGTTATTTCAGTGGTTTTCGCTGTTATTAGTGAGGTTGTGCAGATTGCCACAGTTATTTCACTGGTTTTCGCTGTTATTAGTGAGGTTGTGCAGATTGCCACAGTTATTTCACTGGTTTTCGCTGTTATTAGTGAGGCTTTGCAGATTGTGACTGTTATTTCAGTGGTTTTAGCTGTTATTAGTGAGGTTGTGCAGATTGCCACAGTTATTTCACTGGTTTTCGCTGTTATTAGTGAGGCTTTGCAGATTGTGACTGTTATTTCAGTGGTTTTCGCTGTTATTAGTGAGCTTTGCAGATTGTGACTGTTATTTCACTGGTTTTCGCTGTTATTAGTGAGGCTTTGCAGATTGTGACTGTTATTTCAGTGGTTTTCGCTGTTATTAGTGAGGTTGTGCAGATTGCCACAGTTATTTCACTGGTTTTCGCTGTTATTAGTGAGGCTTTGCAGATTGTGACTGTTATTTCAGTGGTTTTCGCTGTTATTAGTGAGGCTTTGCAGATTGTGACTGTTATTTCAGTGGTTTTCGCTGTTATTAGTGAGGTTGTGCAGATTGCCACAGTTATTTCACTGGTTTTCGCTGTTATTAGTGAGGCTTTGCAGATTGTGACTGTTATTTCAGTGGTTTTCGCTGTTATTAGTGAGGTTGTGCAGATTGCCACAGTTATTTCACTGGTTTTCGCTGTTATTAGTGAGGCTTTGCAGATTGTGACTGTTATTTCACTGGTTTTCGCTGTTATTAGTGAGGTTGTGCAGATTGCCACAGTTATTTCACTGGTTTTCGCTGTTATTAGTGAGGCTTTGCAGATTGTGACTGTTATTTCAGTGGTTTTCGCTGTTATTAGTGAGGTTGTGCAGATTGCAACATGGTTTTCGCTGTTATTAGTGAGGCTTTGCAGATTGTGACTGTTATTTCAGTGGTTTTCGCTGTTATTAGTGAGGTTGTGCAGATTGCCACAGTTATTTCACTGGTTTTCGCTGTTATTAGTGAGGCTTTGCAGATTGTGACTGTTATTTCAGTGGTTTTCGCTGTTATTAGTGAGGTTGTGCAGATTGCCACAGTTATTTCACTGGTTTTCGCTGTTATTAGTGAGGCTTTGCAGATTGTGACTGTTATTTCAGTGGTTTTCGCTGTTATTAGTGAGGCTTTGCAGATTGTGACTGTTATTTCAGTGGTTTTCGCTGTTATTAGTGAGGTTGTGCAGATTGCCACAGTTATTTCACTGGTTTTCGCTGTTTTTAGTGAGGCTTTGCAGATTGTGACTGTTATTTCACTGGTTTTCGCTGTTATTAGAGAGGTTGTGCAGATTGCCACAGTTATTTCACTGGTTTTCGCTGCTATTAGTGAGGCTTTGCAGATTGTGACTGTTATTTCAGTGGTTTTCGCTGTTATTAGTGAGGTTGTGCAGATTGCCACAGTTATTTCACTGGTTTTCGCTGTTATTAGTGAGGCTTTGCAGATTGTGACTGTTATTTCAGTGGTTTTCGCTGTTATTAGTGAGGTTGTGCAGATTGCCACAGTTATTTCACTGGTTTTCGCTGTTATTAGTGAGGCTTTGCAGATTGTGACTGTTATTTCAGTGGTTTTCGCTGTTATTAGTGAGGTGTTGCAGATTGCCACAGTTATTTCACTGGTTTTCGCTGTTATTAGTGAGGCTTTGCAGATTGTGACTGTTATTTCAGTGGTTTTCGCTGTTATTAGTGAGGCTTTGCAGATTGTGACTGTTATTTCAGTGGTTTTCGCTGTTATTAGTGAGGTTGTGCAGATTGCCACAGTTATTTCACTGGTTTTCGCTGTTATTAGTGAGGCTTTGCAGATTGTGACTGTTATTTCAGTGGTTTTCGCTGTTATTAGTGAGGTGTTGCAGATTGCCACAGTTATTTCACTGGTTTTCGCTGTTATTAGTGAGGCTTTGCAGATTGTGACTGTTATTTCAGTGGTTTTCGCTGTTATTAGTGAGGCTTTGCAGATTGTGACTGTTATTTCAGTGGTTTTCGCTGTTATTAGTGAGGTTGTGCAGATTGCCACAGTTATTTCACTGGTTTTCGCTGTTATTAGTGAGGCTTTGCAGATTGTGACTGTTATTTCAGTGGTTTTCGCTGTTATTAGTGAGGTTGTGCAGATTGCCACAGTTATTTCACTGGTTTTCGCTGTTATTAGTGAGGCTTTGCAGATTGTGACTGTTATTTCAGTGGTTTTCGCTGTTATTAGTGAGGTTGTGCAGATTGCCACAGTTATTTCACTGGTTTTCGCTGTTATTAGTTAGGCTTTGCAGATTGTGACTGTTATTTCAGTGGTTTTCGCTGTTATTAGTGAGGTTGTGCAGATTGCCACAGTTATTTCAGTGGTTTTCGCTGTTATTAGTGAGGCTTTGCAGATTGTGACTGTTATTTCAGTGGTTTTCGCTGTTATTAGTGAGGTTGTGCAAATTGCCACAGTTATTTCACTGGTTTTCGCTGTTATTATTGAGGCTTTGCAGATTGTGACTGTTATTTCACTGGTTTTCGCTGTTATTAGTGAGGTTGTGCAGATTGCCACAGTTATTTCACTGGTTTTCGCTGTTATTAGTGAGGCTTTGCAGATTGTGACTGTTATTTCAGTGGTTTTCGCTGTTATTAGTGAGGTTGTGCAGATTGCCACAGTTATTTCACTGGTTTTCGCTGTTATTAGTGAGGCTTTGCAGATTGTGACTGTTATTTCAGTGGTTTTCGCTGTTATTAGTGAGGTTGTGCAGATTGCCACAGTTATTTCACTGGTTTTCGCTGTTATTAGTGAGGCTTTGCAGATTGTGACTGTTATTTCAGTGGTTTTCGCTGTTATTAGTGAGGTTGTGCAGATTGCCACAGTTATTTCACTGGTTTTCGCTGTTATTAGTGAGGCTTTGCAGATTGTGACTGTTATTTCAGTGGTTTTCGCTGTTATTAGTGAGGTTGTGCAGATTGCAACAGTTATTTCAGTGGTTTTCGCTGTTATTAGTGAGGCTTTGCAGATTGTGACTGTTATTTCAGTGGTTTTCGCTGTTATTAGTGAGGTTGTGCAGATTGCCACAGTTATTTCACTGGTTTTCGCTGTTATTAGTGAGGCTTTGCAGATTGTGACTGTTATTTCAGTGGTTTTCGCTGTTATTAGTGAGGTTGTGCAGATTGCCACAGTTATTTCACTGGTTTTCGCTGTTATTAGTGAGGCTTTGCAGATTGTGACTGTTATTTCAGTGGTTTTCGCTGTTATTAGTGAGGTTGTGCAGATTGCCACAGTTATTTCACTGGTTTTCGCTGTTATTAGTGAGGCTTTGCAGATTGTGACTGTTATTTCAGTGGTTTTCGCTGTTATTAGTGAGGTTGTGCAGATTGCCACAGTTATTTCACTGGTTTTCGCTGTTATTAGTGAGGCTTTGCAGATTGTGACTGTTATTTCAGTGGTTTTCGCTGTTATTAGTGAGGTTGTGCAGATTGCAACAGTTATTTCAGTGGTTTTCGCTGTTATTAGTGAGGCTTTGCAGATTGTGACTGTTATTTCAGTGGTTTTCGCTGTTATTAGTGAGGTTGTGCAGATTGCCACAGTTATTTCACTGGTTTTCGCTGTTATTAGTGAGGCTTTGCAGATTGTGACTGTTATTTCAGTGGTTTTCGCTGTTATTAGTGAGGTTGTGCAGATTGCCACAGTTATTTCACTGGTTTTCGCTGTTATTAGTGAGGCTTTGCAGATTGTGACTGTTATTTCAGTGGTTTTCGCTGTTATTAGTGAGGTTGTGCAGATTGCCACAGTTATTTCACTGGTTTTCGCTGTTATTAGTGAGGCTTTGCAGATTGTGACTGTTATTTCAGTGGTTTTCGCTGTTATTAGTGAGGTTGTGCAGATTGCCACAGTTATTTCACTGGTTTTCGCTGTTATTAGTGAGGCTTTGCAGATTGTGACTGCTATTTCAGTGGTTTTCGCTGTTATTAGTGAGGCTTTGCAGATTGTGACTGTTATTTCAGTGGTTTTCGCTGTTATTAGTGAGGTTGTGCAGATTGCCACAGTTATTTCACTGGTTTTCGCTGTTATTAGTGAGGCTTTGCAGATTGTGACTGTTATTTCAGTGGTTTTCGCTGTTATTAGTGAGGTTGTGCAGATTGCCACAGTTATTTCACTGGTTTTCGCTGTTATTAGTGAGGCTTTGCAGATTGTGACTGTTATTTCAGTGGTTTTCGCTGTTATTAGTGAGGTGTTGCAGATTGCCACAGTTATTTCACTGGTTTTCGCTGTTATTAGTGAGGCTTTGCAGATTGTGACTGTTATTTCAGTGGTTTTCGCTGTTATTAGTGAGGCTTTGCAGATTGTGACTGTTATTTCAGTGGTTTTCGCTGTTATTAGTGAGGTGTTGCAGATTGCCACAGTTATTTCACTGGTTTTCGCTGTTATTAGTGAGGCTTTGCAGATTGTGACTGTTATTTCAGTGGTTTTCGCTGTTATTATTGAGGCTTTGCAGATTGTGACTGTTATTTCAGTGGTTTTCGCTGTTATTAGTGAGGTTGTGCAGATTGCCACAGTTATTTCACTGGTTTTCGCTGTTATTAGTGAGGCTTTGCAGATTGTGACTGTTATTTCAGTGGTTTTCGCTGTTATTAGTGAGGTTGTGCAGATTGCCACAGTTATTTCACTGGTTTTCGCTGTTATTAGTGAGGCTTTGCAGATTGTGACTGTTATTTCAGTGGTTTTCGCTGTTATTAGTGAGGTTGTGCAGATTGCCACAGTTATTTCACTGGTTTTCGCTGTTATTAGTGAGGCTTTGCAGATTGTGACTGTTATTTCAATGGTTTTCGCTGTTATTAGTGAGGTTGTGCAGATTGCCACAGTTATTTCAGTGGTTTTCGCTGTTATTAGTGAGGCTTTGCAGATTGTGACTGTTATTTCAGTGGTTTTCGCTGTTATTAGTGAGGTTGTGCAGATTGCCACAGTTATTTCACTGGTTTTCGCTGTTATTATTGAGGCTTTGCAGATTGTGACTGTTATTTCACTGGTTTTCGCTGTTATTAGTGAGGTTGTGCAGATTGCCACAGTTATTTCACTGGTTTTCGCTGTTATTAGTGAGGCTTTGCAGATTGTGACTGTTATTTCAGTGGTTTTCGCTGTTATTAGTGAGGTTGTGCAGATTGCCACAGTTATTTCACTGGTTTTCGCTGTTATTAGTGAGGCTTTGCAGATTGTGACTGTTATTTCAGTGGTTTTCGCTGTTATTAGTGAGGTTGTGCAGATTGCCACAGTTATTTCACTGGTTTTCGCTGTTATTAGTGAGGCTTTGCAGATTGTGACTGTTATTTCAGTGGTTTTCGCTGTTATTAGTGAGGTTGTGCAGATTGCCACAGTTATTTCACTGGTTTTCGCTGTTATTAGTGAGGCTTTGCAGATTGTGACTGTTATTTCAGTGGTTTTCGCTGTTATTAGTGAGGTTGTGCAGATTGCCACAGTTATTTCAGTGGTTTTCGCTGTTATTAGTGAGGCTTTGCAGATTGTGACTGTTATTTCAGTGGTTTTCGCTGTTATTAGTGAGGCTTTGCAGATTGTGACTGTTATTTCAGTGGTTTTCGCTGTTATTAGTGAGGTTGTGCAGATTGCCACAGTTATTTCACTGGTTTTCGCTGTTATTAGTGAGGCTTTGCAGATTGTGACTGTTATTTCAGTGGTTTTCGCTGTTATTAGTGAGGTGTTGCAGATTGCCACAGTTATTTCACTGGTTTTCGCTGTTATTAGTGAGGCTTTGCAGATTGTGACTGTTATTTCAGTGGTTTTCGCTGTTATTAGTGAGGCTTTGCAGATTGTGACTGTTATTTCAGTGGTTTTCGCTGTTATTAGTGAGGTTGTGCAGATTGCCACAGTTATTTCACTGGTTTTCGCTGTTATTAGTGAGGCTTTGCAGATTGTGACTGTTATTTCAGTGGTTTTCGCTGTTATTAGTGAGGTGTTGCAGATTGCCACAGTTATTTCACTGGTTTTCGCTGTTATTAGTGAGGCTTTGCAGATTGTGACTGTTATTTCAGTGGTTTTCGCTGTTATTATTGAGGCTTTGCAGATTGTGACTGTTATTTCAGTGGTTTTCGCTGTTATTAGTGAGGTTGTGCAGATTGCCACAGTTATTTCACTGGTTTTCGCTGTTATTAGTGAGGCTTTGCAGATTGTGACTGTTATTTCAGTGGTTTTCGCTGTTATTAGTGAGGTTGTGCAGATTGCCACTGTTATTTCACTGGTTTTCGCTGTTATTAGTGAGGCTTTGCAGATTGTGACTGTTATTTCAGTGGTTTTCGCTGTTATTAGTGAGGTTGTGCAGATTGCCACAGTTATTTCACTGGTTTTCGCTGTTATTAGTGAGGCTTTGCAGATTGTGACTGTTATTTCAGTGGTTTTCGCTGTTATTAGTGAGGTTGTGCAGATTGCCACAGTTATTTCACTGGTTTTCGCTGTTATTAGTGAGGCTTTGCAGATTGTGACTGTTATTTCAGTGGTTTTCGCTGTTATTAGTGAGGTTGTGCAGATTGCCACAGTTATTTCACTGGTTTTCGCTGTTATTAGTGAGGCTTTGCAGATTGTGACTGTTATTTCAGTGGTTTCCGCTGTTATTAGTGAGGTTGTGCAGATTGCCACAGTTATTTCACTGGTTTTCGCTGTTATTAGTGAGGCTTTGCAGATTGTGACTGCTATTTCAGTGGTTTCGCTCGCTGTTATTAGTGAGGCTTTGCAGATTGTGACTGTTATTTCTGTGGTTTACGGTTATTAGTGAGGTTGTGCAGATTGCCACAGTTATTTCACTGGTTTTCGCTGTTATTGAGGCTTTGCAGATTGTGACTGTATTATTTCAGTGGTTTTCGCTGTTATTAGTGAGGTTGTGCAGATTGCCACAGTTATTTCACTGGTTTTCGCTGTATTAGTGAGGCTTTGCAGATTGTGACTGTTATTTCAGTGGTTTTCGCTGTTATTAGTGAGGTGTTGCAGATTGCCACAGTTATTTCACTGGTTTTCGCTGTTATTAGTGAGGCTTTGCAGATTGTGACTGTTATTTCAGTGGTTTTCCTGTTATTAGTGAGGCTTTGCAGATTGTGACTGTTATTTCAGTGGTTTTCGCTGTTATTAGTGAGGTTGTGCAGATTGCCACAGTTATTTCACTGGTTTCGCTGTTATTAGTGAGGCTTGCAGATTGTGACTGTATTCAGTGGTTTTCGCTGTTATTAGTGAGGTGTTGCAGATTGCCACAGTTATTTCACTGGTTTTCGCTGTTATTAGTGAGGCTTTGCAGATTGTGACTGTTATTTCAGTGGTTTTCGCTGTTTATTGAGGCTTTGCAGATTGTGACTGTTATTTCAGTGGTTTTCGCTGTTATTAGTGAGGTTGTGCAGATTGCCACAGTTATTTCACTGGTTTTCGCTGTTATTAGTGAGGCTTTGCAGATTGTGACTGTTATTTCAGTGGTTTTCGCTGTTATTAGTGAGGTTGTGCAGATTGCCACTGTTATTTCACTGGTTTTCGCTGTTATTAGTGAGGCTTTGCAGATTGTGACTGTTATTTCAGTGGTTTTCGCTGTTATTAGTGAGGTTGTGCAGATTGCCACAGTTATTTCACTGGTTTTCGCTGTTATTAGTGAGGCTTTGCAGATTGTGACTGTTATTTCAGTGGTTTTCGCTGTTATTAGTGAGGTTGTGCAGATTGCCACAGTTATTTCACTGGTTTTCGCTGTTATTAGTGAGGCTTTGCAGATTGTGACTGTTATTTCAGTGGTTTTCGCTGTTATTAGTGAGGTTGTGCAGATTGCCACAGTTATTTCACTGGTTTTCGCTGTTATTAGTGAGGCTTTGCAGATTGTGACTGTTATTTCAGTGGTTTTCGCTGTTATTAGTGAGGTTGTGCAGATTGCCACAGTTATTTCACTGGTTTTCGCTGTTATTAGTGAGGCTTTGCAGATTGTGACTGTTATTTCAGTGGTTTTCGCTGTTATTAGTGAGGTTTTGCAGATTGCCACAGTTATTTCAGTGGTTTTCGCTGTTATTAGTGAGGCTTTGCAGATTGTGACTGTTATTTCAGTGGTTTTCGCTGTTATTAGTGAGGTTGTGCAGATTGCCACAGTTATTTCACTGGTTTTCGCTGTTATTATTGAGGCTTTGCAGATTGTGACTGTTATTTCACTGGTTTTCGCTGTTATTAGTGAGGTTGTGCAGATTGCCACAGTTATTTCACTGGTTTTCGCTGTTATTAGTGAGGCTTTGCAGATTGTGACTGTTATTTCAGTGGTTTTCGCTGTTATTAGTGAGGTTGTGCAGATTGCCACAGTTATTTCACTGGTTTTCGCTGTTATTAGTGAGGCTTTGCAGATTGTGACTGTTATTTCAGTGGTTTTCGCTGTTATTAGTGAGGTTGTGCAGATTGCCACAGTTATTTCACTGGTTTTCGCTGTTATTAGTGAGGCTTTGCAGATTGTGACTGTTATTTCAGTGGTTTTCGCTGTTATTAGTGAGGTTGTGCAGATTGCCACAGTTATTTCACTGGTTTTCGCTGTTATTAGTGAGGCTTTGCAGATTGTGACTGTTATTTCAGTGGTTTTCGCTGTTATTAGTGAGGTTGTGCAGATTGCCACAGTTATTTCAGTGGTTTTCGCTGTTATTAGTGAGGCTTTGCAGATTGTGACTGTTATTTCAGTGGTTTTCGCTGTTATTAGTGAGGCTTTGATGATTGTGACTGTTATTTCAGTGGTTTTCGCTGTTATTAGTGAGGTTGTGCAGATTGCCACAGTTATTTCACTGGTTTTCGCTGTTATTAATGAGGCTTTGCAGATTGTGACTGTTATTTCAGTGGTTTTCGCTGTTATTAGTGAGGTTGTGCAGATTGCCACAGTTATTTCACTGGTTTTCGCTGTTATTAGTGAGGCTTTGCAGATTGTGACTGTTATTTCAGTGGTTTTCGCTGTTATTAGTGAGGTTGTGCAGATTGCCACAGTTATTTCACTGGTTTTCGCTGTTATTAGTGAGGCTTTGCAGATTGTGACTGTTATTTCAGTGGTTTTCGCTGTTATTAGTGAGGTTGTGCAGATTGCCACAGTTATTTCACTGGTTTTCGCTGTTATTAGTGAGGCTTTGCAGATTGTGACTGTTATTTCAGTGGTTTTCGCTGTTATTAGTGAGGTTGTGCAGATTGCCACAGTTATTTCACTGGTTTTCGCTGTTATTAGTGAGGCTTTGCAGATTGTGACTGTTATTTCAGTGGTTTTCGCTGTTATTAGTGAGGCTTTGCAGATTGTGACTGTTATTTCAGTGGTTTTCGCTGTTATTAGTGAGGTTGTGCAGATTGCCACAGTTATTTCAGTGGTTTTCGCTGTTATTAGTGAGGTTGTGCAGATTGCCACAGTTATTTCACTGGTTTTCGCTGTTATTAGTGAGGCTTTGCAGATTGTGACTGGTATTTCAGTGGTTTTCGCTGTTATTAGTGAGGCTTTGCAGATTGTGACTGTTATTTCAGTGGTTTTCGCTGTTATTAGTGAGGTTGTGCAGATTGCCACAGTTATTTCACTGGTTTTCGCTGTTATTAGTGAGGCTTTGCAGATTGTGACTGTTATTTCAGTGGTTTTCGCTGTTATTAGTGAGGTTGTGCAGATTGCCACAGTTATTTCACTGGTTTTCGCTGTTATTAGTGAGGCTTTGCAGATTGTGACTGTTATTTCAGTGGTTTTCGCTGTTATTAGTGAGGTTGTGCAGATTGCCACAGTTATTTCACTGGTTTTCGCTGTTATTAGTGAGGTTGTGCAGATTGCCACAGTTATTTCACTGGTTTTCGCTGTTATTAGTGAGGCTTTGCAGATTGTGACTGTTATTTCAGTGGTTTTCGCTGTTATTAGTGAGGTTGTGCAGATTGCCACAGTTATTTCACTGGTTTTCGCTGTTATTAGTGAGGCTTTGCAGATTGTGACTGTTATTTCAGTGGTTTTCGCTGTTATTAGTGAGGCTTTGCAGATTGTGACTGTTATTTCAGTGGTTTTCGCTGTTATTAGTGAGGTTGTGTAGATTGCCACAGTTATTTCACTGGTTTTCGCTGTTATTAGTGAGGCTTTGCAGATTGTGACTGTTATTTCAGTGGTTTTCGCTGTTATTAGTGAGGCTTTGCAGATTGTGACTGTTATTTCAGTGGTTTTCGCTGTTATTAGTGAGGTTGTGCAGATTGCCACAGTTATTTCACTGGTTTTCGCTGTTATTAGTGAGGCTTTGCAGATTGTGACTGTTATTTCAGTGGTTTTCGCTGTTATTCGTGAGGTTGTGCAGATTGCCACAGTTATTTCACTGGTTTTCGCTGTTATTAGTGAGGCTTTGCAGATTGTGACTGTTATTTCAGTGGTTTTCGCTGTTATTAGTGACGTTGTGCAGATTGCCACAGTTATTTCACTGGTTTTCGCTGTTATTAGTGAGGCTTTGCAGATTGTGACTGTTATTTCACTGGTTTTCGCTGTTATTAGTGAGGCTTTGCAGATTGTGACTGTTATTTCACCGGTTTTCGCTGTTATTAGTGAGGCTTTGCAGATTGTGACTGTTATTTCAGTGGTTTTCGCTGTTATTAGTGAGGTTGTGCAGATTGCCACAGTTATTTCACTGGTTTTCGCTGTTATTAGTGAGGCTTTGCAGATTGTGACTGTTATTTCAGTGGTTTTCGCTGTTATTAGTGAGGTTGTGCAGATTGCCACAGTTATTTTAGTGGTTTTCGCTGTTATTAGTGAGGCTTTGCAGATTGTGACAGTTATTTCAGTGGTTTTCGCTGTTATTAGTGAGGTTGTGCAGATTGCCACAGTTATTTCACTGGTTTTCGCTGTTATTAGTGAGGCTTTGCAGATTGTGACTGTTATTTCACTGGTTTTCGCTGTTATTAGTGAGGTTGTGCAGATTGCCACAGTTATTTCACTGGTTTTCGCTGTTATTAGTGAGGCTTTGCAGATTGTGACTGTTATTTCAGTGGTTTTCGCTGTTATTAGTGAGGCCTTTGCAGATTGTGACTGTTATTTCAGTGGTTTTCGCTGTTATAAGTGAGGTTGTGCAGATTGCCACAGTTATTTCACTGGTTTTCGCTGTTATTAGTGAGGCTTTGCAGATTGTGACTGTTATTTCACTGGTTTCGCTGTTATTAGTGAGGCTTTGCAGATTGTGACTGTTATTTCAGTGGTTTTCGCTGATATTAGTGAGGTTGTGCAGATTGCCACAGTTATTTCACTGGTTTTCGCTGTTATTAGTGAGGCTTTGCAGATTGTGACTGTTATTTCAGTGGTTTTCGCTGTTATTAGTGAGGCTTTGCAGATTGTGACTGTTATTTCAGTGGTTTTCGTTGTTATTAGTGAGGTTGTGCAGATTGCCACAGTTATTTCACTGGTTTTCGCTGTTATTAGTGAGGCTTTGCAGATTGTGACTGTTATTTCAGTGGTTTTCGCTGTTATTAGTGAGGTTGTGCAGATTGCCACAGTTATTTCACTGGTTTTCGCTGTTATTAGTGAGGCTTTGCAGATTGTGACTGTTATTTCACTGGTTTTCGCTGTTATTAGTGAGGTGTGCAGATTGCCACAGTTATTTCACTGGTTTTCGCTGTTATTAGTGAGGCTTTGCAGATTGTGACTGTTATTTCAGTGGTTTTCGCTGTTATTAGTGAAGTTGTGCAGATTGCCACAGTTATTTCACTGGTTTTCGCTGTTATTAGTGAGGCTTTGCAGATTGTGACTGTTATTTCAGTGGTTTTCGCTGTAATTAGTGAGGTTGTGCAGATTGCACAGTTATTTCACTGGTTTTCGCTGTTATTAGTGAGGCTTTGCAGATTGTGACTGTTATTTCAGTGGTTTTCGCTGTTATTAGTGAGGTTGTGCAGATTGCCACAGTTATTTCACTGGTTTTCGATGTTATTAGTGAGGCTTTGCAGATTGTGACTGTTATTTCAGTGGTTTTCGCTGTTATTAGTGAGGTTGTGCAGATTGCCACAGTTATTTCACTGGTTTTCGCTGTTATTAGTGAGGCTTTGCAGATTGTGACTGTTATTTCAGTGGTTTTCGCTGTTATTAGTGAGGTTGTGCAGATTGCCACAGTTATTTCACTGGTTTTCGCTGTTATTAGTGAGGCTTTGCAGATTGTGACTGTTATTTCAGTGGTTTTCGCTGTTATTAGTGAGGTTGTGCAGATTGCCACAGTTATTTCACTGGTTTTCGCTGTTATTAGTGAGGTTGTGCAGATTGCCACAGTTATTTCACTGGTTTTCGCTGTTATTAGTGAGGCTTTGCAGATTGTGACTGTTATTTCAGTGGTTTTCGCTGTTATTAGTGAGGTTGTGCAGATTGCCACAGTTATTTCACTGGTTTTCGCTGTTATAAGTGAGGCTTTGCAGATTGTGACTGTTATTTCAGTGGTTTTCGCTGTTATTAGTGAGGCTTTGCAGATTGTGTCTGTTATTTCACTGGTTTTCGCTGTTATTAGTGAGGCTTTGCAGATTGTGACTGTTATTTCAGTGGTTTTCGCTGTTATTAGTGAGGTTGTGCAGATTGCCACAGTTATTTCACTGGTTTTCGCTGTTATTAGTGAGGCTTTGCAGATTGTGACTGTTATTTCAGTGGTTTTCGCTGTTATTAGTGAGGCTTTGCAGATTGTGACTGTTATTTCAGTGGTTTTCGCTGTTATTAGTGAGGTTGTGCAGATTGCCACAGTTATTTCACTGGTTTTCGCTGTTATTAGTGAGGCTTTGCAGATTGTGACTGTTATTTCAGTGGTTTTCGCTGTTATTAGTGAGGTTGTGCAGATTGCCACAGTTATTTCACTGGTTTTCGCTGTTATTAGTGAGGCTTTGCAGATTGTGACTGTTATTTCACTGGTTTTCGCTGTTATTAGTGAGGTTGTGCAGATTGCCACAGTTATTTCACTGGTTTTCGCTGTTATTAATGAGGCTTTGCAGATTGTGACTGTTATTTCAGTGGTTTTCGCTGTTATTAGTGAGGTGTTGCAGATTGCCACAGTTATTTCACTGGTTTTCGCTGTTATTAGTGAGGCTTTGCAGATTGTGACTGTTATTTCAGTGGTTTTCGCTGTTATTAGTGAGGCTTTGCAGATTGTGACTGTTATGTCAGTGGTTTTCGCTGTTATTAGTGAGGTTGTGCAGATTGCCACAGTTATTTCACTGGTTTTCGCTGTTATTAGTGAGGCTTTGCAGATTGTGACTGTTATTTCAGTGGTTTTCGCTGTATTAGTGAGGTTGTGCAGATTGCCACAGTTATTTCACTGGTTTTCGCTGTTATTAGTGAGGCTTGCAGATTGTGACTGTTATTTCAGTGGTTTTCGCTGTTATTAGTGAGGTTGTGCAGATTGCCACAGTTATTTCACTGGTTTTCGCTGTTATTAGTGAGGCTTTGCAGATTGTGACTGTTATTTCAGTGGTTTTCGCTGTTATTAGTGAGGTTGTGCAGATTGCCACAGTTATTTCACTGGTTTTCGCTGTTATTAGTGAGGCTTTGCAGATTGTGACTGTTATTTCAGTGGTTTTCGCTGTTATTAGTGAGGTTGTGCAGATTGCCACAGTTATTTCACTGGTTTTCGCTGTTATTAGTGAGGCTTTGCAGATTGTGACTGTTATTTCAGTGGTTTTCGCTGTTATTAGTGAGGTTGTGCAGATTGCCACAGTTATTTCACTGGTTTTCGCTGTTATTAGTGAGGCTTTGCAGATTGTGACTGTTATTTCAGTGGTTTTCGCTGTTATTAGTGGGGTTGTGCAGATTGCCACAGTTATTTCAGTGGTTTTCGCTGTTATTAGTGAGGCTTTGCAGATTGTGACTGTTATTTCAGTGGTTTTCGCTGTTATTAGTGAGGTTGTGCAGATTGCCACAGTTATTTCACTGGTTTTCGCTGTTATTAGTGAGGCTTTGCAGATTGTGACTGTTATTTCAGTGGTTTTCGCTGTTATTAGTGAGGTTGTGCAGATTGCCACAGTTATTTCACTGGTTTTCGCTGTTATTAGTGAGGCTTTGCAGATTGTGACTGTTATTTCAGTGGTTTTCGCTGTTATTAGTGAGGTTGTGCAGATTGCCACAGTTATTTCACTGGTTTTCGCTGTTATTAGTGAGGCTTTGCAGATTGTGACTGTTATTTCAGTGGTTTCGCTGTTATTAGTGAGGCTTTGCAGATTGTGACTGTTATTTCAGTGGTTTTCGCTGTTATTAGTGAGGTTGTGCAGATTGCCACAGTTATTTCACTGGTTTTCGCTGTTATTAGTGAGGCTTTGCAGATTGTGACTGTTATTTCAGTGGTTTTCGCTGTTATTAGTGAGGTTGTGCAGATTGCCACAGTTATTTCACTGGTTTTGCTGTTATTAGTGAGGCTTTGCAGATTGTGACTGTTATTTCACTGGTTTTCGCTGTTATTAGTGAGGCTTTGCAGATTGTGACTGTTATTTCAGTGGTTTTCGCTGTTATTAGTGAGGTTGTGCAGATTGCCACAGTTATTTCACTGGTTTTCGCTGTTATTAGGGAGGCTTTGCAGATTGTGACTGTTATTTCAGTGGTTTTCGCTGTTATTAGTGAGGTTGTGCAGATTGCCACAGTTATTTCACTGGTTTTCGCTGTTATTAGTGAGGCTTTGCAGATTGTGACTGTTATTTCACTGGTTTTCGCTGTTATTAGTGAGGTTGTGCAGATTGCCACAGTTATTTCACTGGTTTTCGCTGTATTAGTGAGGCTTTGCACATTGTGACTGTTATTTCAGTGGTTTTCGCTGTTATTAGTGAGGTTGTGCAGATTGCCACAGTTATTTCACTGGTTTTCGCTGTTATTAGTGAGGCTTTGCAGATTGTGACTGTTATTTCAGTGGTTTTCACTGTTATTAGTGAGGTTGTGCAGATTGCCACAGTTATTTCACTGGTTTTCGCTGTTATTAGTGAGGCTTTGCAGATTGTGACTGTTATTTCAGTGGTTTTCGCTGTTATTAGTGAGGTGTTGCAGATTGCCACAGTTATTTCACTGGTTTTCGCTGTTATTAGTGAGGCTTTGCAGATTGTGACTGTTATTTCAGTGGTTTTCGCTGTTATTAGTGAGGCTTTGCAGATTGTGACTGTTATTTCAGTGGTTTTCGCTGTTATTAGTGAGGTTGTGCAGATTGCCACAGTTATTTCACTGGTTTTCGCTGTTATTAGTGAGGCTTTGCAGATTGTGACTGTTATTTCAGTGGTTTTCGCTGTTATTAGTGAGGTGTTGCAGATTGCCACAGTTATTTCACTGGTTTTCGCTGTTATTAGTGAGGCTTTGCAGATTGTGACTGTTATTTCAGTGGTTTTCGCTGTTATTAGTGAGGCTTTGCAGATTGTGACTGTTATTTCAGTGGTTTTCGCTGTTATTAGTGAGGTTGTGCAGATTGCCACAGTTATTTCACTGGTTTTCGCTGTTATTAGTGAGGCTTTGCAGATTGTGACTGTTATTTCAGTGGTTTTCGCTGTTATTAGTGAGGTTGTGCAGATTGCCACAGTTATTTCACTGGTTTTCGCTGTTATTAGTGAGGCTTTGCAGATTGTGACTGTTATTTCAGTGGTTTTCGCTGTTATTAGTGAGGTTGTGCAGATTGCCACAGTTATTTCACTGGTTTTCGCTGTTATTAGTGAGGCTTTGCAGATTGTGACTGTTATTTCAGTGGTTTTCGCTGTTATTAGTGAGGTTGTGCAGATTGCCACAGTTATTTCACTGGTTTTCGCTGTTATTAGTGAGGCTTTGCAGATTGTGACTGTTATTTCAGTGGTTTTCGCTGTTATTAGTGAGGTTGTGCAGATTGCCACAGTTATTTCACTGGTTTTCGCTGTTATTAGTGAGGCTTTGCAGATTGTGACTGTTATTTCAGTGGTTTTCGCTGTTATTAGTGAGGTTGTGCAGATTGCCACAGTTATTTCACTGGTTTTCGCTGTTATTAGTGAGGCTTTGCAGATTGTGACTGTTATTTCAGTGGTTTTCGCTGTTATTAGTGAGGTTGTGCAGATTGCCACAGTTATTTCACTGGTTTTCGCTGTTATTAGTGAGGCTTTGCAGATTGTGACTGTTATTTCAGTGGTTTTCGCTGTTATTAGTGAGGTTGTGCAGATTGCCACAGTTATTTCACTGGTTTTCGCTGTTATTAGTGAGGCTTTGCAGATTGTGACTGTTATTTCAGTGGTTTTCGCTGTTATTAGTGAGGTTGTGCAGATTGCCACAGTTATTTCACTGGTTTTCGCTGTTATTAGTGAGGCTTTGCAGATTGTGACTGTTATTTCAGTGGTTTTCGCTGTTATTAGTGAGGTTGTGCAGATTGCCACAGTTATTTCACTGGTTTTCGCTGTTATTAGTGAGGCTTTGCAGATTGTGACTGTTATTTCAGTGGTTTTCGCTGTCATTAGTGAGGTTGTGCAGATTGCCACAGTTATTTCACTGGTTTTCGCTGTTATTAGTGAGGCTTTGCAGATTGTGACTGTTATTTCAGTGGTTTTCGCTGTTATTAGTGAGGTTGTGCAGATTGCCACAGTTATTTCACTGGTTTTCGCTGTTATTAGTGAGGCTTTGCAGATTGTGACTGTTATTTCAGTGGTTTTCGCTGTTATTAGTGAGGTTGTGCAGATTGCCACAGTTATTTCACTGGTTTTCGCTGTTATTAGTGAGGCTTTGCAGATTGTGACTGCTATTTCAGTGGTTTTCGCTGTTATTAGTGAGGCTTTGCAGATTGTGACTGTTATTTCAGTGGTTTTCGCTGTTATTAGTGAGGTTGTGCAGATTGCCACAGTTATTTCACTGGTTTTCGCTGTTATTAGTGAGGCTTTGCAGATTGTGACTGTTATTTCAGTGGTTTTCGCTGTTATTAGTGAGGTTGTGCAGATTGCCACAGTTATTTCACTGGTTTTCGCTGTTATTAGTGAGGCTTTGCAGATTGTGACTGTTATTTCAGTGGTTTTCGCTGTTATTAGTGAGGCTGTGCAGATTGCCACAGTTATTTCACTGGTTTTCGCTGTTATTAGTGAGGCTTTGCAGATTGTGACTGTTATTTCACTGGTTTTCGCTGTTATTAGTGAGGCTTTGCAGATTGTGACTGTTATTTCAGTGGTTTTCGCTGTTATTAGTGAGGTTGTGCAGATTGCCACAGTTATTTCACTGGTTTTCGCTGTTATTAGTGAGGCTTTGCAGATTGTGACTGTTATTTCACTGGTTTTCGCTGTTATTATTGAGGCTTTGCAGATTGTGACTGTTATTTCAGTGGTTTTCGCTGTTATTAGTGAGGTTGTGCAGATTGCCACAGTTATTTCACTGGTTTTCGCTGTTATTAGTGAGGCTTTGCAGATTGTGACTGTTATTTCAGTGGTTTTCGCTGTTATAGTGAGGTTGTGCAGATTGCCACAACTATTTCACTGGTTTTCGCTGTTATTAGTGAGGCTTTGCAGACTGTGACTGTTATTTCAGTTGTTTTCGCTGTTATTAGTGAGGTTGTGCAGATTGCCACAGTTATTTCACTGGTTTTCGCTGTTATTAGTGAGGCTTTGCAGATTGTGACTGTTATTTCAGTGGTTTTCGCTTTTATTAGTGAGGTTGTGCAGATTGCCACAGTTATTTCACTGGTTTTCGCTGTTATTAGTGAGGCTTTGCAGATTGTGACTGTTATTTCAGTGGTTTTCGCTGTTATTAGTGAGGTTGTGCAGATTGCCAGTTATTTCACTGGTTTTCGCTGTTATTAGTGAGGCTTTGCAGATTGTGACTGTTATTTCAGTGGTTTTCGCTGTTATTAGTGAGGTTGTGCAGATTGCCACAGTTATTTCACTGGTTTTCGCTGTTATTAGTGAGGCTTTGCAGATTGTGACTGTTATTTCAGTGGTTTTCGCTGTTATTAGTGGGGTTGTGCAGATTGCCACAGTTATTTCAGTGGTTTTCGCTGTTATTAGTGAGGCTTTGCAGATTGTGACTGTTATTTCAGTGGTTTTCGCTGTTATTAGTGAGGTTGTGCAGATTGCCACAGTTATTTCACTGGTTTTCGCTGTTATTAGTGAGGCTTTGCAGATTGTGACTGTTATTTCAGTGGTTTTCGCTGTTATTAGTGAGGTTGTGCAGATTGCCACAGTTATTTCACTGGTTTTCGCTGTTATTAGTGAGGCTTTGCAGATTGTGACTGTTATTTCAGTGGTTTTCGCTGTTATTAGTGAGGTTGTGCAGATTGCCACAGTTATTTCACTGGTTTTCGCTGTTATTAGTGAGGCTTTGCAGATTGTGACTGTTATTTCAGTGGTTTTCGCCTTTATTAGTGAGGCTTTGCAGATTGTGACTGTTATTTCAGTGGTTTTCGCTGTTATTAGTGAGGTTGTGCAGATTGCCACAGTTATTTCACTGGTTTTCGCTGTTATTAGTGAGGCTTTGCAGATTGTGACTGTTATTTCAGTGGTTTTCGCTGTTATTAGTGAGGTTGTGCAGATTGCCACAGTTATTTCACTGGTTTTTGCTGTTATTAGTGAGGCTTTGCAGATTGTGACTGTTATTTCACTGGTTTTCGCTGTTATTAGTGAGGCTTTGCAGATTGTGACTGTTATTTCAGTGGTTTTCGCTGTTATTAGTGAGGTTGTGCAGATTGCCACAGTTATTTCACTGGTTTTCGCTGTTATTAGGGAGGCTTTGCAGATTGTGACTGTTATTTCAGTGGTTTCGCTGTTATTAGTGAGGTTGTGCAGATTGCCACAGTTATTTCACTGGTTTTCGCTGTTATTAGTGAGGCTTTGCAGATTGTGACTGTTATTTCACTGGTTTTCGCTGTTATTAGTGAGGTTGTGCAGATTGCCACAGTTATTTCACTGGTTTTCGCTGTTATTAGTGAGGCTTTGCACATTGTGACTGTTATTTCAGTGGTTTTCGCTGTTATTAGTGAGGTTGTGCAGATTGCCACAGTTATTTCACTGGTTTTCGCTGTTATTAGTGAGGCTTTGCAGATTGTGACTGTTATTTCAGTGGTTTTCGCTGTTATTAGTGAGGTTGTGCAGATTGCCACAGTTATTTCACTGGTTTTCGCTGTTATTAGTGAGGCTTTGCAGATTGTGACTGTTATTTCAGTGGTTTTCGCTGTTATTAGTGAGGTGTTGCAGATTGCCACAGTTATTTCACTGGTTTTCGCTGTTATTAGTGAGGCTTTGCAGATTGTGACTGTTATTTCAGTGGTTTTCGCTGTTATTAGTGAGGCTTTGCAGATTGTGACTGTTATTTCAGTGGTTTTCGCTGTTATTAGTGAGGTTGTGCAGATTGCCACAGTTATTTCACTGGTTTTCGCTGTTATTAGTGAGGCTTTGCAGATTGTGACTGTTATTTCAGTGGTTTCGCTGTTATTAGTGAGGTGTTGCAGATTGCCACAGTTATTTCACTGGTTTTCGCTGTTATTAGTGAGGCTTTGCAGATTGTGACTGTTATTTCAGTGGTTTTCGCTGTTATTAGTGAGGCTTTGCAGATTGTGACTGTTATTTCAGTGGTTTTCGCTGTTATTAGTGAGGTTGTGCAGATTGCCACAGTTATTTCACTGGTTTTCGCTGTTATTAGTGAGGCTTTGCAGATTGTGACTGTTATTTCAGTGGTTTTCGCTGTTATTAGTGAGGTTGTGCAGATTGCCACAGTTATTTCACTGGTTTTCGCTGTTATTAGTGAGGCTTTGCAGATTGTGACTGTTATTTCAGTGGTTTTCGCTGTTATTAGTGAGGTTGTGCAGATTGCCACAGTTATTTCACTGGTTTTCGCTGTTATTAGTGAGGCTTTGCAGATTGTGACTGTTATTTCAGTGGTTTTCGCTGTTATTAGTGAGGTTGTGCAGATTGCCACAGTTATTTCACTGGTTTTCGCTGTTATTAGTGAGGCTTTGCAGATTGTGACTGTTATTTCAGTGGTTTTCGCTGTTATTAGTGAGGTTGTGCAGATTGCCACAGTTATTTCACTGGTTTTCGCTGTTATTAGTGAGGCTTTGCAGATTTGTGACTGTTATTTCAGTGGTTTTCGCTGTTATTAGTGAGGTTGTGCAGATTGCCACAGTTATTTCAGTGGTTTTCGCTGTTATTAGTGAGGCTTTGCAGATTGTGACTGTTATTTCAGTAGTTTTCGCTGTTATTAGTGAGGTTGTGCAGATTGCCACAGTTATTTCACTGGTTTTCGCTGTTATTATTGAGGCTTTGCAGATTGTGACTGTTATTTCACTGGTTTTCGCTGTTATTAGTGAGGTTGTGCAGATTGCCACAGTTATTTCACTGGTTTTCGCTGTTATTAGTGAGGCTTTGCAGATTGTGACTGTTATTTCAGTGGTTTTCGCTGTTATTAGTGAGGTTGTGCATATTGCCACAGTTATTTCACTGGTTTTCGCTGTTATTAGTGAGGCTTTGCAGATTGTGACTGTTATTTCAGTGGTTTTCGCTGTTATTAGTGAGGTTGTGCAGATTGCCACAGTTATTTCACTGGTTTTCGCTGTTATTAGTGAGGCTTTGCAGATTGTGACTGTTATTTCAGTGGTTTTCGCTGTTATAGTGAGGTTGTGCAGATTGCCACAGTTATTTCACTGGTTTTCGCTGTTATTAGTGAAGCTTTGCAGATTGTGACTGTTATTTCAGTGGTTTTCGCTGTTATTAGTGAGGTTGTGCAGATTGCCACAGTTATTTCAGTGGTTTTCGCTGTTATTAGTGAGGCTTTGCAGATTGTGACTGTTATTTCAGTGGTTTTCGCTGTTATTAGTGAGGTTGTGCAGATTGCCACAGTTATTTCACTGGTTTTCGCTGTTATTAGTGAGGCTTTGCAGATTGTGACTGTTATTCAGCGGTTTTCGCTGTTATTAGTGAGGTTGTGCAGATTGCCACAGTTATTTCACTGGTTTTCGCTGTTATTAGTGAGGCTTTGCAGATTGTGACTGTTATTTCAGTGGTTTTCGCTGTTATTAGTGAGGTTGTGCAGATTGCCACAGTTATTTCACTGGTTTTCGCTGTTATTAGTGAGGCTTTGCAGATTGTGACTGTTATTTCAGTGGTTTTCGCTGTCATTAGTGAGGTTGTGCAGATTGCCACAGTTATTTCACTGGTTTTCGCTGTTATTAGTGAGGCTTTGCAGATTGTGACTGTTATTTCAGTGGTTTTCGCTGTTATTAGTGAGGTTGTGCAGATTGCCACAGTTATTTCACTGGTTTTCGCTGTTATTAGTGAGGCTTTGCAGATTGTGACTGTTATTTCAGTGGTTTTCGCTGTTATTAGTGAGGTTGTGCAGATTGCCACAGTTATTTCACTGGTTTTCGCTGTTATTAGTGAGGCTTTGCAGATTGTGACTGCTATTTCAGTGGTTTTCGCTGTTATTAGTGAGGCTTTGCAGATTGTGACTGTTATTTCAGTGGTTTTCGCTGTTATTAGTGAGGTTGTGCAGATTGCCACAGTTATTTCACTGGTTTTCGCTGTTATTAGTGAGGCTTTGCAGATTGTGACTGTTATTTCAGTGGTTTTCGCTGTTATTAGTGAGGTTGTGCAGATTGCCACAGTTATTCACTGGTTTTCGCTGTTATTAGTGAGGCTTTGCAGATTGTGACTGTTATTTCAGTGGTTTTCGCTGTTATTAGTGAGGCTGTGCAGATTGCCACAGTTATTTCACTGGTTTTTCGCTGTTATTAGTGAGGCTTTGCAGATTGTGACTGTTATTTCACTGGTTTTCGCTGTTATTAGTGAGGCTTTGCAGATTGTGACTGTTATTTCAGTGGTTTTCGCTGTTATTAGTGAGGTTGTGCAGATTGCCACAGTTATTTCACTGGTTTTCGCTGTTATTAGTGAGGCTTTGCAGATTGTGACTGTTATTTCACTGGTTTTCGCTGTTATTAGTGAGGCTTTGCAGATTGTGACTGTTATTTCAGTGGTTTTCGCTGTTATTAGTGAGGTTGTGCAGATTGCCACAGTTATTTCACTGTTTTCGCTGTTATTAGTGAGGCTTTGCAGATTGTGACTGTTATTTCAGTGGTTTTCGCTGTTATTAGTGAGGTTGTGCAGATTGCCACAGTTATTCACTGGTTTTCGCTGTTATTAGTGAGGCTTTGCAGATTGTGACTGTTATTTCAGTGGTTTTCGCTGTTATTAGTGAGGTTGTGCAGATTGCCACAGTTATTTCACTGGTTTTCGCTGTTATTAGTGAGGGCTTTGAAGATTGTGACTGTTATTCACTGGTTTTCGCTGTTATTAGTGAGGCTTTGCAGATTGTGACTGTTATTTCAGTGGTTTTCGCTGTTATTAGTGAGGTTGTGCAGATTGCCACAGTTATTTCACTGGTTTTCGCTGTTATTAGTGAGGCTTTTGCAGATTGTGACGGTTATTTCAGTGGTTTTCGCTGTTATTAGTGAGGTTGTGCAGATTGCCACAGTTATTTCACTGGTTTTCGCTGTTATTAGTGAGGCTTTGCAGATTGTGACTGTTATTTCACTGGTTTTCGCTGTTATTAGTGAGGTTGTGCAGATTGCCATAACTATTTCACTGGTTTTCGCTGTTATTAGTGAGGCTTTGCAGATTGTGACTGTTATTTCAGTGGTTTTCGCTGTTATTAGTGAGGTTGTGCAGATTGCCACAACTATTTCACTGGTTTTCGCTGTTATTAGTGAGGCTTTGCAGACTGTGACTGTTATTTCAGTGGTTTTCGCTGTTATTAGTGAGGGTGTGCAGATTGCCACAGTTATTTCACTGGTTTTCGCTGTTCTTAGTGAGGCTTTGCAGATTGTGACTGTTATTTCAGTGGTTTTCGCTGTTATTAGTGAGGTTGTGCAGATTGCCACAACTATTTCACTGGTTTTCGCTGTTATTAGTGAGGCTTTGCAGACTGTGACTGTTATTTCAGTGGTTTTCGCTGTTATTAGTGAGGTTGTGCAGATTGCCACAGTTATTTCACTGGTTTTCGCTGTTCTTAGTGAGGCTTTGCAGATTGTGACTGTTATTTCAGTGGTTTTCGCTGTTATTAGTGAGGTTGTGCAGATTGCCACAGTTATTTCACTGGTTTTCGCTGTTATTAGTGAGGCTTTGCAGATTGTGACTGTTATTTCAGTGGTTTTCGCTGTTATTAGTGAGGTTGTGCAGATTGCCACAGTTATTTCACTGGTTTTCGCTGTTATTAGTGAGGTTGTGCAGATTGCCACAGTTATTTCACTGGTTTTCGCTGTTATTAGTGAGGCTTTGCAGATTGTGACTGTTATTTCAGTGGTTTTCGCTGTTATTAGTGAGGTTGTGCAGATTGCCACAGTTATTTCACTGGTTTTCGCTGTTATTAGTGAGGCTTTGCAGATTGTGACTGTTATTTCAGTGGTTTTCGCTGTTATTAGTGAGGTTGTGCAGATTGCCACAGTTATTTCACTGGTTTTCGCTGTTATTAGTGAGGCTTTGCAGATTGTGACTGTTATTTCAGTGGTTTTCGCTGTTATTAGTGAGGTTGTGCAGATTGCCACAGTTATTTCACTGGTTTTCGCTGTTATTAGTGAGGCTTTGCAGATTGTGACTGTTATTTCAGTGGTTTTCGCTGTTATTAGTGAGGTTGTGCAGATTGCCACAGATATTTCACTGGTTTTCGCTGTTATCAGTGAGGCTTTGCAGATTGTGACTGTTATTTCAGTGGTTTTCGCTGTTATTAGTGAGGTTGTGCAGATTGCCACAGTTATTTCACTGGTTTTCGCTGTTATCAGTGAGGCTTTGCAGATTGTGACTGTTATTTCAGTGGTTTTCGCTGTTATTAGTGAGGCTTTGCAGATTGTGACTGTTATTTCAGTGGTTTTCGCTGTTATTAGTGAGGTTGTGCAGATTGCCACAGTTATTTCACTGGTTTTCGCTGTTATTAGTGAGGCTTTGCAGATTGTGACTGTTATTTCAGTGGTTTTCGCTGTTATTAGTGAGGTTGTGCAGATTGCCACAGTTATTTCACTGGTTTTCGCTGTTATTAGTGAGGCTTTGCAGATTGTGACTGTTATTTCAGTGGTTTTCGCTGTTATTAGTGAGGTTGTGCAGATTGCCACAGTTATTTCACTGGTTTTCGCTGTTATTAGTGAGGCTTTGCAGATTGTGACTGTTATTTCAGTGGTTTTCGCTGTTATTAGTGAGGTTGTGCAGATTGCCACAGTTATTTCACTGGTTTTCGCTGTTATTAGTGAGGCTTTGCAGATTGTGACTGTTATTTCAGTGGTTTTCGCTGTTATTAGTGAGGTTGTGCAGATTGCCACAGTTATTTCACTGGTTTTCGCTGTTATTAGTGAGGCTTTGCAGATTGTGACTGTTATTTCAGTGGTTTTCGCTGTTATTAGTGTGGTTGTGCAGATTGCCACAGTTATTTCACTGGTTTTCGCTGTTATTAGTGAGGCTTTGCAGATTGTGACGGTTATTTCAGTGGTTTTCGCTGTTATTAGTGAGGTTGTGCAGATTGCCACAGTTATTTCACTGGTTTTCGCTGTTATTAGTGAGGCTTTGCAGATTGTGACTGTTATTTCACTGGTTTTCGCTGTTATTAGTGAGGTTGTGCAGATTGCCACAGTTATTTCACTGGTTTTCGCTGTTATTAGTGAGGCTTTGCAGATTGTGACTGTTATTTCAGTGGTTTTCGCTGTTATTAGTGAGGTTGTGCAGATTGCCACAGTTATTTCACTGGTTTTCGCTGTTATTAGTGAGGCTTTGCAGATTGTGACTGTTATTTCAGTGGTTTTCGCTGTTATTAGTGAGGTTGTGCAGATTGCCACAACTATTTCACTGGTTTTCGCTGTTATTAGTGAGGCTTTGCAGACTGTGACTGTTATTTCAGTGGTTTTCGCTGTTATTAGTGAGGTTGTGCAGATTGCCACAGTTATTTCACTGGTTTTCGCTGTTCTTAGTGAGGCTTTGCAGATTGTGACTGTTATTTCAGTGGTTTTCGCTGTTATTAGTGAGGTTGTGCAGATTGCCACAGTTATTTCACTGGTTTTCGCTGTTATTAGTGAGGCTTTGCAGATTGTGACTGTTATTTCAGTGGTTTTCGCTGTTATTAGTGAGGTTGTGCAGATTGCCACAGTTATTTCACTGGTTTTCGCTGTTATTAGTGAGGTTGTGCAGATTGCCACAGTTATTTCACTGGTTTTCGCTGTTATTAGTGAGGCTTTGCAGATTGTGACTGTTATTTCAGTGGTTTTCGCTGTTATTAGTGAGGTTGTGCAGATTGCCACAGTTATTTCACTGGTTTTCGCTGTTATTAGTGAGGCTTTGCAGATTGTGACTGTTATTTCAGTGGTTTTCGCTGTTATTAGTGAGGTTGTGCAGATTGCCACAGTTATTTCACTGGTTTTCGCTGTTATTAGTGAGGCTTTGCAGATTGTGACTGTTATTTCACTGGTTTTCGCTGTTATTAGTGAGGTTGTGCAGATTGCCACAGTTATTTCACTGGTTTTCGCTGTTATTAGTGAGGCTTTGCACATTGTGACTGTTATTTCAGTGGTTTTCGCTGTTATTAGTGAGGTTGTGCAGATTGCCACAGTTATTTCACTGGTTTTCGCTGTTATTAGTGAGGCTTTGCAGATTGTGACTGTTATTTCAGTGGTTTTCGCTGTTATTAGTGAGGTTGTGCAGATTGCCACAGTTATTTCACTGGTTTTCGCTGTTATTAGTGAGGCTTTGCAGATTGTGACTGTTATTTCAGTGGTTTTCGCTGTTATTAGTGAGGTGTTGCAGATTGCCACAGTTATTTCACTGGTTTTCGCTGTTATTAGTGAGGCTTTGCAGATTGTGACTGTTATTTCAGTGGTTTTCGCTGTTATTAGTGAGGCTTTGCAGATTGTGACTGTTATTTCAGTGGTTTTCGCTGTTATTAGTGAGGTTGTGCAGATTGCCACAGTTATTTCACTGGTTTTCGCTGTTATTAGTGAGGCTTTGCAGATTGTGACTGTTATTTCAGTGGTTTTCGCTGTTATTAGTGAGGTGTTGCAGATTGCCACAGTTATTTCACTGGTTTTCGCTGTTATTAGTGAGGCTTTGCAGATTGTGACTGTTATTTCAGTGGTTTTCGCTGTTATTAGTGAGGCTTTGCAGATTGTGACTGTTATTTCAGTGGTTTTCGCTGTTATTAGTGAGGTTGTGCAGATTGCCACAGTTATTTCACTGGTTTTCGCTGTTATTAGTGAGGCTTTGCAGATTGTGACTGTTATTTCAGTGGTTTTCGCTGTTATTAGTGAGGTTGTGCAGATTGCCACAGTTATTTCACTGGTTTTCGCTGTTATTAGTGAGGCTTTGCAGATTGTGACTGTTATTTCAGTGGTTTTCGCTGTTATTAGTGAGGTTGTGCAGATTGCCACAGTTATTTCACTGGTTTTCGCTGTTATTAGTGAGGCTTTGCAGATTGTGACTGTTATTTCAGTGGTTTTCGCTGTTATTAGTGAGGTTGTGCAGATTGCCACAGTTATTTCACTGGTTTTCGCTGTTATTATTGAGGCTTTGCAGATTGTGACTGTTATTTCAGTGGTTTTCGCTGTTATTAGTGAGGTTGTGCAGATTGCCACAGTTATTTCACTGGTTTTCGCTGTTATTAGTGAGGCTTTGCAGATTGTGACTGTTATTTCAGTGGTTTTCGCTGTTATTAGTGAGGTTGTGCAGATTGCCACAGTTATTTCAGTGGTTTTCGCTGTTATTAGTGAGGCTTTGCAGATTGTGACTGTTATTTCAGTAGTTTTCGCTGTTATTAGTGAGGTTGTGCAGATTGCCACAGTTATTTCACTGGTTTTCGCTGTTATTATTGAGGCTTTGCAGATTGTGACTGTTATTTCACTGGTTTTCGCTGTTATTAGTGAGGTTGTGCAGATTGCCACAGTTATTTCACTGGTTTTCGCTGTTATTAGTGAGGCTTTGCAGATTGTGACTGTTATTTCAGTGGTTTTCGCTGTTATTAGTGAGGTTGTGCATATTGCCACAGTTATTTCACTGGTTTTCGCTGTTATTAGTGAGGCTTTGCAGATTGTGACTGTTATTTCAGTGGTTTTCGCTGTTATTAGTGAGGTTGTGCAGATTGCCACAGTTATTTCACTGGTTTTCGCTGTTATTAGTGAGGCTTTGCAGATTGTGACTGTTATTTCAGTGGTTTTCGCTGTTATTAGTGAGGTTGTGCAGATTGCCACAGTTATTTCACTGGTTTTCGCTGTTATTAGTGAGGCTTTGCAGATTGTGACTGTTATTTCAGTGGTTTTCGCTGTTATTAGTGAGGTTGTGCAGATTGCCACAGTTATTTCAGTGGTTTTCGCTGTTATTAGTGAGGCTTTGCAGATTGTGACTGTTATTTCAGTGGTTTTCGCTGTTATTAGTGAGGTTGTGCAGATTGCCACAGTTATTTCACTGGTTTTCGCTGTTATTAGTGAGGCTTTGCAGATTGTGACTGTTATTTCAGCGGTTTTCGCTGTTATTAGTGAGGTTGTGCAGATTGCCACAGTTATTTCACTGGTTTTCGCTGTTATTAGTGAGGCTTTGCAGATTGTGACTGTTATTTCAGTGGTTTTCGCTGTTATTAGTGAGGTTGTGCAGATTGCCACAGTTATTTCACTGGTTTTCGCTGTTATTAGTGAGGCTTTGCAGATTGTGACTGTTATTTCAGTGGTTTTCGCTGTCATTAGTGAGGTTGTGCAGATTGCCACAGTTATTTCACTGGTTTTCGCTGTTATTAGTGAGGCTTTGCAGATTGTGACTGTTATTTCAGTGGTTTTCGCTGTTATTAGTGAGGTTGTGCAGATTGCCACAGTTATTTCACTGGTTTTCGCTGTTATTAGTGAGGCTTTGCAGATTGTGACTGTTATTTCAGTGGTTTTCGCTGTTATTAGTGAGGTTGTGCAGATTGCCACAGTTATTTCACTGGTTTTCGCTGTTATTAGTGAGGCTTTGCAGATTGTGACTGCTATTTCAGTGGTTTTCGCTGTTATTAGTGAGGCTTTGCAGATTGTGACTGTTATTTCAGTGGTTTTCGCTGTTATTAGTGAGGTTGTGCAGATTGCCACAGTTATTTCACTGGTTTTCGCTGTTATTAGTGAGGCTTTGCAGATTGTGACTGTTATTTCAGTGGTTTTCGCTGTTATTAGTGAGGTTGTGCAGATTGCCACAGTTATTTCACTGGTTTTCGCTGTTATTAGTGAGGCTTTGCAGATTGTGACTGTTATTTCAGTGGTTTTCGCTGTTATAAGTGAGGCTGTGCAGATTGCCACAGTTATTTCACTGGTTTTCGCTGTTATTAGTGAGGCTTTGCAGATTGTGACTGTTATTTCACTGGTTTTCGCTGTTATTAGTGAGGCTTTGCAGATTGTGACTGTTATTTCAGTGGTTTTCGCTGTTATTAGTGAGGTTGTGCAGATTGCCACAGTTATTTCACTGGTTTTCGCTGTTATTAGTGAGGCTTTGCAGATTGTGACTGTTATTTCACTGGTTTTCGCTGTTATTAGTGAGGCTTTGCAGATTGTGACTGTTATTTCAGTGGTTTTCGCTGTTATTAGTGAGGTTGTGCAGATTGCCACAGTTATTTCACTGGTTTTCGCTGTTATTAGTGAGGCTTTGCAGATTGTGACTGTTATTTCAGTGGTTTTCGCTGTTATTAGTGAGGTTGTGCAGATTGCCACAGTTATTTCACTGGTTTTCGCTGTTATTAGTGAGGCTTTGCAGATTGTGACTGTTATTTCAGTGGTTTTCGCTGTTATTAGTGAGGTTGTGCAGATTGCCACAGTTATTTCACTGGTTTTCGCTGTTATTAGTGAGGCTTTGAAGATTGTGACTGTTATTTCACTGGTTTTCGCTGTTATTAGTGAGGCTTTGCAGATTGTGACTGTTATTTCAGTGGTTTTCGCTGTTATTGGTGTGGTTGTGCAGATTGCCACAGTTATTTCACTGGTTTTCGCTGTTATTAGTGAGGCTTTGCAGATTGTGACGGTTATTTCAGTGGTTTTCGCTGTTATTAGTGAGGTTGTGCAGATTGCCACAGTTATTTCACTGGTTTTCGCTGTTATTAGTGAGGCTTTGCAGATTGTGACTGTTATTTCACTGGTTTTCGCTGTTATTAGTGAGGTTGTGCAGATTGCCACAGTTATTTCACTGGTTTTCGCTGTTATTAGTGAGGCTTTGCAGATTGTGACTGTTATTTCAGTGGTTTTCGCTGTTATTAGTGAGGTTGTGCAGATTGCCACAGTTATTTCACTGGTTTTCGCTGTTATTAGTGAGGCTTTGCAGATTGTGACTGTTATTTCAGTGGTTTTCGCTGTTATTAGTGAGGTTGTGCAGATTGCCACAACTATTTCACTGGTTTTCGCTGTTATTAGTGAGGCTTTGCAGACTGTGACTGTTATTTCAGTGGTTTTCGCTGTTATTAGTGAGGTTGTGCAGATTGCCACAGTTATTTCACTGGTTTTCGCTGTTCTTAGTGAGGCTTTGCAGATTGTGACTGTTATTTCAGTGGTTTTCGCTGTTATTAGTGAGGTTGTGCAGATTGCCACAGTTATTTCACTGGTTTTCGCTGTTATTAGTGAGGCTTTGCAGATTGTGACTGTTATTTCAGTGGTTTTCGCTGTTATTAGTGAGGTTGTGCAGATTGCCACAGTTATTTCACTGGTTTTCGCTGTTATTAGTGAGGTTGTGCAGATTGCCACAGTTATTTCACTGGTTTTCGCTGTTATTAGTGAGGCTTTGCAGATTGTGACTGTTATTTCAGTGGTTTTCGCTGTTATTTGTGAGGTTGTGCAGATTGCCACAGTTATTTCACTGGTTTTCGCTGTTATTAGTGAGGCTTTGCAGATTGTGACTGTTATTTCAGTGGTTTTCGCTGTTATTAGTGAGGTTGTGCAGATTGCCACAGTTATTTCACTGGTTTTCGCTGTTATTAGTGAGGCTTTGCAGATTGTGACTGTTATTTCAGTGGTTTTCGCTGTTATTAGTGAGGTTGTGCAGATTGCCACAGTTATTTCACTGGTTTTCGCTGTTATTAGTGAGGCTTTGCAGATTGTGACTGTTATTTCAGTGGTTTTCGCTGTTATTAGTGAGGTTGTGCAGATTGCCACAGATATTTCACTGGTTTTCGCTGTTATCAGTGAGGCTTTGCAGATTGTGACTGTTATTTCAGTGGTTTTCGCTGTTATTAGTGAGGTTGTGCAGATTGCCACAGTTATTTCACTGGTTTTCGCTGTTATCAGTGAGGCTTTGCAGATTGTGACTGTTATTTCAGTGGTTTTCGCTGTTATTAGTGAGGCTTTGCAGATTGTGACTGTTATTTCAGTGGTTTTCGCTGTTATTAGTGAGGTTGTGCAGATTGCCACAGTTGTTATTTCACTGGTTTTCGCTGTTATTAGTGAGGCTTTGCAGATTGTGACTGTTATTTCAGTGGTTTTCGCTGTTATTAGTGAGGTTGTGCAGATTGCCACAGTTATTTCACTGGTTTTCGCTGTTATTAGTGAGGCTTTGCAGATTGTGACTGTTATTTCAGTGGTTTTCGCTGTTATTAGTGAGGTTGTGCAGATTGCCACAGTTATTTCACTGGTTTTCGCTGTTATTAGTGAGGCTTTGCAGATTGTGACTGTTATTTCAGTGGTTTTCGCTGTTATTAGTGAGGTTGTGCAGATTGCCACAGTTATTTCACTGGTTTTCGCTGTTATTAGTGAGGCTTTGCAGATTGTGACTGTTATTTCAGTGGTTTTCGCTGTTATTAGTGAGGTTGTGCAGATTGCCACAGTTATTTCACTGGTTTTCGCTGTTATTAGTGAGGCTTTGCAGATTGTGACTGTTATTTCAGTGGTTTTCGCTGTTATTAGTGTGGTTGTGCAGATTGCCACAGTTATTTCACTGGTTTTCGCTGTTATTAGTGAGGCTTTGCAGATTGTGACGGTTATTTCAGTGGTTTTCGCTGTTATTAGTGAGGTTGTGCAGATTGCCACAGTTATTTCACTGGTTTTCGCTGTTATTAGTGAGGCTTTGCAGATTGTGACTGTTATTTCACTGGTTTTCGCTGTTATTAGTGAGGTTGTGCAGATTGCCACAGTTATTTCACTGGTTTTCGCTGTTATTAGTGAGGCTTTGCAGATTGTGACTGTTATTTCAGTGGTTTTCGCTGTTATTAGTGAGGTTGTGCAGATTGCCACAGTTATTTCACTGGTTTTCGCTGTTATTAGTGAGGCTTTGCAGATTGTGACTGTTATTTCAGTGGTTTTCGCTGTTATTAGTGAGGTTGTGCAGATTGCCACAACTATTTCACTGGTTTTCGCTGTTATTAGTGAGGCTTTGCAGACTGTGACTGTTATTTCAGTGGTTTTCGCTGTTATTAGTGAGGTTGTGCAGATTGCCACAGTTATTTCACTGGTTTTCGCTGTTCTTAGTGAGGCTTTGCAGATTGTGACTGTTATTTCAGTGGTTTTCGCTGTTATTAGTGAGGTTGTGCAGATTGCCACAGTTATTTCACTGGTTTTCGCTGTTATTAGTGAGGCTTTGCAGATTGTGACTGTTATTTCAGTGGTTTTCGCTGTTATTAGTGAGGTTGTGCAGATTGCCACAGTTATTTCACTGGTTTTCGCTGTTATTAGTGAGGTTGTGCAGATTGCCACAGTTATTTCACTGGTTTTCGCTGTTATTAGTGAGGCTTTGCAGATTGTGACTGTTATTTCAGTGGTTTTCGCTGTTATTAGTGAGGTTGTGCAGATTGCCACAGTTATTTCACTGGTTTTCGCTGTTATTAGTGAGGCTTTGCAGATTGTGACTGTTATTTCAGTGGTTTTCGCTGTTATTAGTGAGGTTGTGCAGATTGCCACAGTTATTTCACTGGTTTTCGCTGTTATTAGTGAGGCTTTGCAGATTGTGACTGTTATTTCAGTGGTTTTCGCTGTTATTAGTGAGGTTGTGCAGATTGCCACAGTTATTTCACTGGTTTTCGCTGTTATTAGTGAGGCTTTGCAGATTGTGACTGTTATTTCAGTGGTTTTCGCTGTTATTAGTGAGGTTGTGCAGATTGCCACAGTTATTTCACTGGTTTTCGCTGTTATTAGTGAGGCTTTGCAGATTGTGACTGTTATTTCAGTGGTTTTCGCTGTTATTAGTGAGGTTGTGCAGATTGCCACAGATATTTCACTGGTTTTCGCTGTTATCAGTGAGGCTTTGCAGATTGTGACTGTTATTTCAGTGGTTTTCGCTGTTATTAGTGAGGTTGTGCAGATTGCCACAGTTATTTCACTGGTTTTCGCTGTTATCAGTGAGGCTTTGCAGATTGTGACTGTTATTTCAGTGGTTTTCGCTGTTATTAGTGAGGCTTTGCAGATTGTGACTGTTATTTCAGTGGTTTTCGCTGTTATTAGTGAGGTTGTGCAGATTGCCACAGTTATTTCACTGGTTTTCGCTGTTATTAGTGAGGCTTTGCAGATTGTGACTGTTATTTCACTGGTTTTCGCTGTTATTAGTGAGGCTTTGCAGATTGTGACTGTTATTTCAGTGGTTTTCGCTGTTATTAGTGAGGTTGTGCAGATTGCCACAGTTATTTCACTGGTTTTCGCTGTTATTAGTGAGGCTTTGCAGATTGTGACTGTTATTTCAGTGGTTTTCGCTGTTATTAGTGAGGTTGTGCAGATTGCCACAACTATTTCACTGGTTTTCGCTGTTATTAGTGAGGCTTTGCAGACTGTGACTGTTATTTCAATGGTTTTCGCTGTTATTAGTGAGGTTGTGCAGATTGCCACAGTTATTTCACTGGTTTTCGCTGTTCTTAGTGAGGCTTTGCAGATTGTGACTGTTATTTCAGTGGTTTTCGCTGTTATTAGTGAGGTTGTGCAGATTGCCACAGTTATTTCACTGGTTTTCGCTGTTATTAGTGAGGCTTTGCAGATTGTGACTGTTATTTCAGTGGTTTTCGCTGTTATTAGTGAGGTTGTGCAGATTGCCACAGTTATTTCACTGGTTTTCGCTGTTATTAGTGAGGTTGTGCAGATTGCCACAGTTATTTCACTGGTTTTCGCTGTTATTAGTGAGGCTTTGCAGATTGTGACTGTTATTTCAGTGGTTTTCGCTGTTATTAGTGAGGTTGTGCAGATTGCCCACAGTTATTTCACTGGTTTTCGCTGTTATTAGTGAGGCTTTGCAGATTGTGACTGTTATTTCAGTGGTTTTCGCTGTTATTAGTGAGGTTGTGCAGATTGCCACAGTTATTTCACTGGTTTTCGCTGTTATTAGTGAGGCTTTGCAGATTGTGACTGTTATTTCAGTGGTTTTCGCTGTTATTAGTGAGGTTGTCCAGATTGCCACAGTTATTTCACTGGTTTTCGCTGTTATTAGTGAGGCTTTGCAGATTGTGACTGTTATTTCAGTGGTTTTCGCTGTTATTAGTGAGGTTGTGCAGATTGCCACAGTTATTTCACTGGTTTTCGCTGTTATTAGTGAGGCTTTGCAGATTGTGACTGTTATTTCAGTGGTTTTCGCTGTTATTAGTGAGGTTGTGCAGATTGCCACAGTTATTTCACTGGTTTTCGCTGTTATTAGTGAGGCTTTGCAGATTGTGACTGTTATTTCAGTGGTTTTCGCTGTTATTAGTGAGGCTTTGCAGATTGTGACTGTTATTTCAGTGGTTTTCGCTGTTATTAGTGAGGTTGTGCAGATTGCCAACAGTTATTTCACTGGTTTTTCGCTGTTATTAGTGAGGCTTTGCAGATTGTGACTGTTATTTCAGTGGTTTTCGCTGTTATTAGTGAGGTTGTGCAGATTGCCACAGTTATTTCACTGGTTTTCGCTGTTATTAGTGAGGCTTTGCAGATTGTGAC
>CAXASF010000531.1:0-48613 GCA_963971475.1 Chrysops caecutiens | reverse complement strand
CAACCTCACTAATAACAGCGAAAACCACTGAAATAACAGTCACAATCTGCAAAGCCTCACTAATAACAGCGAAAACCAGTGAAATAACTGTGGCAATCTGCACAACCTCACTAATAACAGCGAAAACCACTGAAATAACAGTCACAATCTGCAAAGCCTCACTAATAACAGCGAAAACCAGTGAAATAACTGTGGCAATCTGCACAACCTCACTAATAACAGCGAAAACCACTGAAATAACAGTCACAATCTGCAAAGCCTCACTAATAACAGCGAAAACCACTGAAATAACAGTCACAATCTGCAAAGCCTCACTAATAACAGCGAAAACCAGTGAAATAACTGTGGCAATCTGCACAACCTCACTAATAACAGCGAAAACCACTGAAATAACAGTCACAATCTGCAAAGCCTCACTAATAACAGCGAAAACCAGTGAAATAACTGTGGCAATCTGCACAACCTCACTAATAACAGCGAAAACCACTGAAATAACAGTCACAATCTGCAAAGCCTCACTAATAACAGCGAAAACCAGTGAAATAACTGTGGCAATCTGCACAACCTCACTAATAACAGCGAAAACCACTGAAATAACAGTCACAATCTGCAAAGCCTCACTAATAACAGCGAAAACCAGCTGAAATAACTGTGGCAATCTGCACAACCTCACTAATAACAGCGAAAACCACTGAAATAACAGTCACAATCTGCAAAGCCTCACTAATAACAGCGAAAACCACTGAAATAACTGTGGCAATCTGCACAACCTCACTAATAACAGCGAAAACCACTGAAATAACAGTCACAATCTGCAAAGCCTCACTAATAACAGCGAAAACCACTGAAATAACTGTGGCAATCTGCACAACCTCACTAATAACAGCGAAAACCACTGAAATAACAGTCACAATCTGCAAAGCCTCACTAATAACAGCGAAAACCAGTGAAATAACTGTGGCAATCTGCACAACCTCACTAATAACAGCGAAAACCACTGAAATAACAGTCACAATCTGCAAAGCCTCACTAATAACAGCGAAAACCAGTGAAATAACTGTGGCAATCTGCACAACCTCACTAATAACAGCGAAAACCACTGAAATAACAGTCACAATCTGCAAAGCCTCACTAATAACAGCGAAAACCAGTGAAATAACTGTGGCAATCTGCACAACCTCACTAATAACAGCGAAAACCACTGAAATAACAGTCACAATCTGCAAAGCCTCACTAATAACAGCGAAAACCAGTGAAATAACTGTGGCAATCTGCACAACCTCACTAATAACAGCGAAAACCACTGAAATAACAGTCACAATCTGCAAAGCCTCACTAATAACAGCGAAAACCAGTGAAATAACTGTGGCAATCTGCACAACCTCACTAATAACAGCGAAAACCACTGAAATAACAGTCACAATCTGCAAAGCCTCACTAATAACAGCGAAAACCACTGAAATAACAGTCACAATCTGCAAAGCCTCACTAATAACAGCGAAAACCACTGAAATAACTGTGGCAATCTGCACAATCTCACTAATAACAGCGAAAACCACTGAAATAACAGTCACAATCTGCAAAGCCTCACTAATAACAGCGAAAACCACTGAAATAACTGTGGCAATCTGCACAACCTCACTAATAACAGCGAAAACCACTGAAATAACAGTCACAATCTGCAAAGCCTCACTAATAACAGCGAAAACCACGTGAAATAACTGCTGGCAATCTGCACAACCTCACTAATAACAGCGAAAAACCACTGAAATAACAGTCACAATCTGCAAAGCCTCACTAATAACAGCGAAAACCAGTGAAATAACTGTGGCAATCTGCACAACCTCACTAATAACAGCGAAAACCACTGAAATAACAGTCACAATCTGCAAAGCCTCACTAATAACAGCGAAAACCAGTGAAATAACTGTGGCAATCTGCACAACCTCACTAATAACAGCGAAAACCACTGAAATAACAGTCACAATCTGCAAAGCCTCACTAATAACAGCGAAAACCAGTGAAATAACTGTGGCAATCTGCACAACCTCACTAATAACAGCGAAAACCACTGAAATAACAGTCACAATCTGCAAAGCCTCACTAATAACAGCGAAAACCAGTGAAATAACTGTGGCAATCTGCACAAACTCACTAATAACAGCGAAAACCACTGAAATAACAGTCACAATCTGCAAAGCCTCACTAATAACAGCGAAAACCACTGAAATAACTGTGGCAATCTGCACAACCTCACTAATAACAGCGAAAACCACTGAAATAACAGTCACAATCTGCAAAGCCTCACTAATAACAGCGAAAACCAGTGAAATAACTGTGGCAATCTGCACAACCTCACTAATAACAGCGAAAACCACTGAAATAACAGTCACAATCTGCAAAGCCTCACTAATAACAGCGAAAACCACTGAAATAACTGTGGCAATCTGCACAACCTCACTAATAACAGCGAAAACCACTGAAATAACAGTCACAATCTGCAAAGCCTCACTAATAACAGCGAAAACCACTGAAATAACTGTGGCAATCTGCACAACCTCACTAATAACAGCGAAAACCACTGAAATAACAGTCACAATCTGCAAAGCCTCACTAATAACAGCGAAAACCAGTGAAATAACTGTGGCAATCTGCACAACCTCACTAATAACAGCGAAAACCACTGAAATAACAGTCACAATCTGCAAAGCCTCACTAATAACAGCGAAAACCACTGAAATAACTGTGGCAATCTGCACAACCTCACTAATAACAGCGAAAACCACTGAAATAACAAGTCACAATCTGCAAAGCCTCACTAATAACAGCGAAAACCAGTGAAATAACTGTGGCAATCTGCACAACCTCACTAATAACAGCGAAAACCACTGAAATAACAGTCACAATCTGCAAAGCCTCACTTATAACAGCGAAAACCAGTGAAATAACTGTGGCAATCTGCACAACCTCACTAATAACAGCGAAAACCACTGAAATTACAGTCACAATCTGCAAAGCCTCACTAATAACAGCGAAAACCACTGAAATAACTGTGGCAATCTGCTCAATCTCAATAATAATCAGCGAAAACCACTGAAATAACAGTCACAATCTGCAAAGCCTCACTAATAACAGCGAAAACCACTGAAATAACTGTGGCAATCTGCACAACCTCACTAATAACATGCGAAAACCACTGAAATAACAGTCACAATCTGCAAAGCCTCACTAATAACAGCGAAAACCGCTGAAATAACTGTGGCAATCTGCACAATCTCACTAATAACAGCGAAAACCACTGAAATAACAGTCACAATCTGCAAAGCCTCACTTATAACAGCGAAAACCAGTGAAATAACTGTGGCAATCTGCACAACCTCACTAATTGGTTTTCGCTGTTATTAGTGAGATTGTGCAGATTGCCACAGTTATTTCAGTGGTTTTCGCTGTTATTAGTGAGGCTTTGCAGATTGTGACTGTTATTTCAGTGGTTTTCGCTGTTATTAGTGAGGTTGTGCAGATTGCCACAGTTATTTCACTGGTTTTCGCTGTTATTAGTGAGGCTTTGCAGATTGTGACTGTTATTTCAGTGGTTTTCGCTGTTATTAGTGAGGTTGTGCAGATTGCCACAGTTATTTCAGCTGGTTTTCGCTGTTATAAGTGAGGCTTTGCAGATTGTGACTGTTATTTCAGTGGTTTTCGCTGTTATTAACGAGGTTGTGCAGATTGCCACAGTTATTTCAGTGGTTTTCGCTGTTATTAGTGAGGCTTTGCAGATTGTGACTGTTATTTCAGTGGTTTTCGCTGTTATTAGTGAGGTTGTGCAGATTGCCACAGTTATTTCAGTGGTTTTCGCTGTTATTAGTGAGGCTTTGCAGATTGTGACTGTTATTTCAGTGGTTTTCGCTGTTATTAGTGAGGTTGTGCAGATTGCCACAGTTATTTCACTGGGGTTTTCGCTGTTATTAGTGAGGCTTTGCAGATTGTGACTCTTATTTCAGTGGTTTTCGCTGTTATTAGTGAGGCTTTGCAGATTGTGACTGTTATTTCAGTGGTTTTCGCTGTTATTAGTGAGGTTGTGCAGATTGCCTCAGTTATTTCAGTGGTTTTCGCTGTTATTAGTGAGGCTTTGCAGATTGTGACTGTTATTTCAGTGGTTTTCGCTGTTATTAGTGAGGTTGTGCAGATTGCCACAGTTATTTCACTGGTTTTCGCTGTTATTAGTGAGGCTTTGCAGATTGTGACTGTTATTTCAGTGGTTTTCGCTGTTATTAGTGAGGTTGTGCAGATTGCCACAGTTATTTCACTGGTTTTCGCTGTTATTAGTGAGGCTTTGCAGATTGTGACTGTTATTTCAGTGGTTTTCGCTGTTATTAGTGAGGTTGTGCAGATTGCCACAGTTATTTCACTGGTTTTCGCTGTTATTAGTGAGGCTTTGCAGATTGTGACTGTTATTTTTCGCTGTTATAGTGAGGCTTTGCAGATTGTGACTGTTATTTCAGTGGTTTTCGCTGTTATTAGTGAGGTTGTGCAGATTGCCACAGTTATTTCACTGGTTTTCGCTGTTATTAGTGAGGCTTTGCAGATTGTGACTGTTATTTCAGTGGTTTTCGCTGTTATTAGTGAGGTTGTGCAGATTGCCACAGTTATTTCACTGGTTTTCGCTGTTATTAGTGAGGCTTTGCAGATTGTGACTGTTATTTCAGTGGTTTTCGCTGTTATTAGTGAGGTTGTGCAGATTGCCACAGTTATTTCACTGGTTTTCGCTGTTATTAGTGAGGCTTTGCAGATTGTGACTGTTATTTCAGTGGTTTTCGCTGTTATTAGTGAGGTTGTGCAGATTGCCACAGTTATTTCACTGGTTTTCGCTGTTATTAGTGAGGCTTTGCAGATTGTGACTGTTATTTCAGTGGTTTTCGCTGTTATTAGTGAGGTTGTGCAGATTGCCACAGTTATTTCACTGGTTTTCGCTGTTATTAGTGAGGCTTTGCAGATTGTGACTGTTATTTCAGTGGTTTTCGCTGTTATTAGTGAGGTTGTGCAGATTGCCACAGTTATTTCACTGGTTTTCGCTGTTATTAGTGAGGCTTTGCAGATTGTGACTGTTATTTCAGTGGTTTTCGCTGTTATTAGTGAGGTTGTGCAGATTGCCACAGTTATTTCACTGGTTTTCGCTGTTATTAGTGAGGCTTTGCAGATTGTGACTGTTATTTCAGTGGTTTTCGCTGTTATTAGTGAGGTTGTGCAGATTGCCACAGTTATTTCACTGGTTTTCGCTGTTATTAGTGAGGCTTTGCAGATTGTGACTGTTATTTCAGTGGTTTTCGCTGTTATTAGTGAGGTTGTGCAGATTGCCACAGTTATTTCAGTGGTTTTCGCTGTTATTAGTGAGGCTTTGCAGATTGTGACTGTTATTTCAGTGGTTTTCGCTGTTATTAGTGAGTTGTGCAGATTGCCACAGTTATTTCACTGGTTTTCGCTGTTATTAGTGAGGCTTTGCAGATTGTGACTGTTATTTCAGTGGTTTTCGCTGTTATTAGTGAGGTTGTGCAGATTGCCACAGTTATTTCACTGGTTTTCGCTGTTATTAGTGAGGCTTTGCAGATTGTGACTGTTATTTCAGTGGTTTTCGCTGTTATTAGTGAGTTGTGCAGATTGCCACAGTTATTTCACTGGTTTTCGCTGTTATTAGTGAGGCTTTGCAGATTGTGACTGTTATTTCAGTGGTTTAGCGCTGTATTAGTGAGGTTGTGCAGATTGCCACAGTTATTTCAGTGGTTTTCGCTGTTATTAGTGAGGCTTTGCAGATTGTGACTGTTATTTCAGTGGTTTTCGCTGTTATTAGTGAGGTTGTGCAGATTGCCACAGTTATTTCAGTGGTTTTCGCTGTTATTAGTGAGGCTTTGCAGATTGTGACTGTTATTTCAGTGGTTTTCGCTGTTATTAGTGAGGTTGTGCAGATTGCCACAGTTATTTCACTGGTTTTCGCTGTTATTAGTGAGGCTTTGCAGATTGTGACTGTTATTTCAGTGGTTTTCGCTGTTATTAGTGAGGTTGTGCAGATTGCCACAGTTATTTCAGCTGGTTTTCGCTGTTATTAGTGAGGCTTTGCAGATTGTGACTGTTATTTCAGTGGTTTTCGCTGTTATTAGTGAGGTTGTGCAGATTGCCACAGTTATTTCACTGGTTTTCGCTGTGTATTAGTGAGGCTTTGCAGATTGTGACTGTTATTTCAGTGGTTTTCGCTGTTATTAGTGAGGCTTTGCAGATTGTGACTGTTTTTCAGTGGTTTTCGCTGTTATTAGTGAGGTTGTGCAGATTGCCACAGTTATTTCACTGGTTTTCGCTGTTATTAGTGAGGCTTTGCAGATTGTGACTGTTATTTCAGTGGTTTTCGCTGTTATTAGTGAGGTTGTGCAGATTGCCACAGTTATTTCACTGGTTTTCGCTGTTATTAGTGAGGCTTTGCAGATTGTGACTGTTATTTCAGTGGTTTTCGCTGTTATTAGTGAGGTTGTGCAGATTGCCACAGTTATTTCAGCTGGTTTTCGCTGTTATTAGTGAGGCTTTGCAGATTGTGACTGTTATTCAGTGGTTTTCGCTGTTATTAGTGAGGTTGTGCAGATTGCCACAGTTATTTCACTGGTTTTCGCTGTTATTAGTGAGGCTTTGCAGATTGTGACTGTTATTTCAGTGGTTTTCGCTGTTATTAGTGAGGTTGTGCAGATTGCCACAGTTATTTCACTGGTTTTCGCTGTTATTAGTGAGGCTTTGCAGATTGTGACTGTTATTTCAGTGGTTTTCGCTGTTATTAGTGAGGTTGTGCAGATTGCCACAGTTATTTCACTGTTTTCGCTGTTATTAGTGAGGCTTTGCAGATTGTGACTGTTATTTCAGTGGTTTTCGCTGTTATTAGTGAGGTTGTGCAGATTGCCACAGTTATTTCACTGGTTTTCGCTGTTATGAGTGAGGCTTTGCAGATTTTGTGACTGTTATTTCAGTGGTTTTCGCTGTTATTAGTGAGGTTGTGCAGATTGCCACAGTTATTTCAGTGGTTTTCGCTGTTATAAGTGAGGCTTTGCAGATTGTGACTGTTATTTCAGTGGTTTTCGCTGTTATTAGTGAGGTTGTGCAGATTGCCACAGTTATTTCACTGGTTTTCGCTGTTATTAGTGAGGCTTTGCAGATTGTGACTGTTATTTCAGTGGTTTTCGCTGTTATTTGTGAGGTTGTGCAGATTGCCACAGTTATTTCACTGGTTTTCGCTGTTATAAGTGAGGCTTTGCAGATTGTGACTGTTATTTCAGTGGTTTTCGCTGTTATTAGTGAGATTGTGCAGATTGCCACAGTTATTTCACTGGTTTTCGCTGTTATTAGTGAGGCTTTGCAGATTGTGACTGTTATTTCAGTGGTTTTAGCTGTTATTAGTGAGGTTGTGCAGATTGCCACAGTTATTTCAGTGGTTTTCGCTGTTATTAGTGAGGCTTTGCAGATTGTGACTGTTATTTCAGTGGTTTTCGCTGTTATTAGTGAGGTTGTGCAGATTGCCACAGTTATTTCAGTGGTTTTCGCTGTTATTAGTGAGGCTTTGCAGATTGTGACTGTTATTTCAGTGGTTTTCGCTGTTATTAGTGAGGTTGTGCAGATTGCCACAGTTATTTCACTGGTTTTCGCTGTTATTAGTGAGGCTTTGCAGATTGTGACTGTTATTTCAGTGGTTTTCGCTGTTATTAGTGAGGTTGTGCAGATTGCCCCAGTTATTTCAGTGGTTTTCGCTGTTATTAGTGAGGCTTTGCAGATTGTGACTGTTATTTCAGTGGTTTTCGCTGTTATTAGTGAGGTTGTGCAGATTGCCACAGTTATTTCACTGGTTTTCGCTGTTATTAGTGAGGCTTTGCAGATTGTGACTCTTATTTCAGTGGTTTCCGCTGTTATTAGTGAGGCTTTGCAGATTGTGACTGTTATTTCAGTGGTTTTCGCTGTTATTAGTGAGGTTGTGCAGATTGCCTCAGTTATTTCAGTGGTTTTCGCTGTTATTAGTGAGGCTTTGCAGATTGTGACTGTTATTTCAGTGGTTTTCGCTGTTATTAGTGAGGTTGTGCAGATTGCCACAGTTATTTCACTGGTTTTCGCTGTTATTAGTGAGGCTTTGCAGATTGTGACTGTTATTTCAGTGGTTTTCGCTGTTATTAGTGAGGTTGTGCAGATTGCCACAGTTATTTCACTGGTTTTCGCTGTTATAAGTGAGGCTTTGCAGATTGTGACTGTTATTTCAGTGGTTTTCGCTGTTATTAGTGAGGTTGTGCAGATTGCCACAGTTATTTCACTGGTTTTCGCTGTTATTAGTGAGGTTTTGCAGATTGTGACTGTTATTTCAATGGTTTTCGCTGTTATTAGTGAGGTTGTGCAGATTGCCACAGTTATTTCACTGGTTTTCGCTGTTATAAGTGAGGCTTTGCAGATTGTGACTGTTATTTCAGTGGTTTTAGCTGTTATTAGTGAGGTTGTGCAGATTGCCACAGTTATTTCACTGGTTTTCGCTGTTATAAGTGAGGCTTTGCAGATTGTGACTGTTATTTCAGTGGTTTTCGCTGTTATTAGTGAGGTTGTGCAGATTGCCACAGTTATTTCACTGGTTTTCGCTGTTATAAGTGAGGCTTTGCAGATTGTGACTGTTATTTCAGTGGTTTTCGCTGTTATTAGTGAGATTGTGCAGATTGCCACAGTTATTTCAGTGGTTTTCGCTGTTATTAGTGAGGCTTTGCAGATTGTGACTGTTATTTCAGTGGTTTTCGCTGTTATTAGTGAGGTTGTGCAGATTGCCATAGTTATTTCACTGGTTTTCGCTGTTATGAGTGAGGCTTTGCAGATTGTGACTGTTATTTCAGTGGTTTTCGCTGTTATTAGTGAGGTTGTGCAGATTGCCACAGTTATTTCACTGGTTTTCGCTGTTATTAGTGAGGCTTTGCAGATTGTGACTGTTATTTCAGTGGTTTTCGCTGTTATTAGTGAGGTTGTGCAGATTGCCACAGTTATTTCACTGGTTTTCGCTGTTATAAGTGAGGCTTTGCAGATTGTGACTGTTATTTCAGTGGTTTTCGCTGTTATTAGTGAGGTTGTGCAGATTGCCACAGTTATTTCACTGGTTTTCGCTGTCATAAGTGAGGCTTTGCAGATTGTGACTGTTATTTCAGTGGTTTTCGCTGTTATTAGTGAGATTGTGCAGATTGCCACAGTTATTTCAGTGGTTTTCGCTGTTATTAGTGAGGCTTTGCAGATTGTGACTGTTATTTCAGTGGTTTTCGCTGTTATTAGTGAGGTTGTGCAGATTGCCACAGTCATTTCACTGGTTTTCGCTGTTATTAGTGAGGCTTTGCAGATTGTGACTGTTATTTCAGTGGTTTTCGCTGTTATTAGTGAGGTTGTGCAGATTGCCACAGTTATTTCAGTGGTTTTCGCTGTTATTAGTGAGGCTTTGCAGATTGTGACTGTTATTTCAGTGGTTTTCGCTGTTATTAGTGAGGTTGTGCAGATTGCCACAGTTATTTCACTGGTTTTCGCTGTTATTAGTGAGGCTTTGCAGATTGTGACTGTTATTTCAGTGGTTTTCGCTGTTATTAGTGAGGTTGTGCAGATTGCCACAGTTATTTCACTGGTTTTCGCTGTTATTAGTGAGGCTTTGCAGATTGTGACTGTTATTTCAGTGGTTTTCGCTGTTATTAGTGAGGTTGTGCAGATTGCCACAGTTATTTCACTGGTTTTCGCTGTTATTAGTGAGGCTTTGCAGATTGTGACTGTTATTTCAGTGGTTTTCGCTGTTATTTAGTGAGGTTGTGCAGATTGCCACAGTTATTTCACTGGTTTTCGCTGTTATTAGTGAGGCTTTGCAGATTGTGACTGTTATTTCAGTGGTTTTCGCTGTTATTAGTGAGGTTGTGCAGATTGCCACAGTTATTTCAGTGGTTTTCGCTGTTATTAGTGAGGCTTTGCAGATTGTGACTGTTATTTCAGTGGTTTTCGCTGTTATTAGTGAGGTTGTGCAGATTGCCACAGTTATTTCACTGGTTTTCGCTGTTATAAGTGAGGCTTTGCAGATTGTGACTGTTATTTCAGTGGTTTTCGCTGTTATTAGTGAGATTGTGCAGATTGCCACAGTTATTTCACTGGTTTTCGCTGTTATTAGTGAGGCTTTGCAGATTGTGACTGTTATTTCAGTGGTTTTCGCTGTTATTAGTGAGGTTGTGCAGATTGCCACAGTTATTTCAGTGGTTTTCGCTGTTATTAGTGAGGCTTTGCAGATTGTGACTGTTATTTCAGTGGTTTTCGCTGTTATTAGTGAGGTTGTGCAGATTGCCACAGTTATTTCACTGGTTTTCGCTGTTATTAGTGAGGCTTTGCAGATTGTGACTGTTATTTCAGTGGTTTTCGCTGTTATTAGTGAGGTTGTGCAGATTGCCACAGTTATTTCAGTGGTTTTCGCTGTTATTAGTGAGGTTGTGCAGATTGTCACAGTTATTTCAGTGGTTTTCGCTGTTATTAGTGAGGCTTTGCAGATTGTGACTGTTATTTCAGTGGTTTTCGCTGTATTAGTGAGGTTGTGCAGATTGCCACAGTTATTTCACTGGTTTTCGCTGTTATTAGTGAGGCTTTGCAGATTGTGACTGTTATTTCAGTGGTTTTCGCTTTTATTAGTGAGGTTGTGCAGATTGCCACAGTTATTTCAGTGGTTTTCGCTGTTATTAGTGAGGCTTTGCAGATTATGACTGTTATTTCAGTGGTTTTCGCTGTTATTAGTGAGGTTGTGCAGATTGCCACAGTTATTTCAGTGGTTTTCGCTGTTATTAGTGAGGTTGTGCAGATTGCCACAGTTATTTCAGTGGTTTTCGCTGTTATTAGTGAGGCTTTGCAGATTGTGACTGTTATTTCAGTGGTTTCGCTGTTATTAGTGAGGTTGTGCAGATTGCCACAGTTATTTCAGTGGTTTTCGCTGTTATTAGTGAGGCTTTGCAGATTGTGACTGTTATTTCAGTGGTTTTCGCTGTTATTAGTGAGGCTTTGCAGATTGTGACTGTTATTTCAGTGGTTTTCGCTGTTATTAGTGAGGTTGTGCAGATTGCCACAGTTATTTCACTGGTTTTCGCTGTTATTAGTGAGGCTTTGCAGATTGTGACTGTTATTTCAGTGGTTTTCGCTGTTATTAGTGAGGTTGTGCAGATTGCCACAGTTATTTCACTGGTTTTCGCTGTTATTAGTGAGGCTTTGCAGATTGTGACTGTTATTTCAGTGGTTTTCGCTGTTATTAGTGAGGTTGTGCAGATTGCCACAGTTATTTCAGTGGTTTTCGCTGTTATTAGTGAGGCTTTGCAGATTGTGACTGTTATTTCAGTGGTTTTCGCTGTTATTAGTGAGGTTGTGCAGATTGCCACAGTTATTTCAGTGGTTTTCGCTGTTATTAGTGAGGCTTTGCAGATTGTGACTGTTATTTCAGTGGTTTTCGCTGTTATTAGTGAGGTTGTGCAGATTGCCACAGTTATTTATGTGGTTTTCGCTGTTATTAGTGAGGCTTTGCAGATTGTGACTGTTATTTCAGTGGTTTTCGCTGTTATTAGTGAGGTTGTGCAGATTGCCACAGTTATTTCACTGGTTTTCGCTGTTATTAGTGAGGCTTTGCAGATTGTGACTGTTATTTCAGTGGTTTTCGCTGTTATTAGTGAGGTTGTGCAGATTGCCACAGTTATTTCAGTGGTTTTCGCTGTTATTAGTGAGGCTTTGCAGATTGTGACTGTTATTTCAGTGGTTTTCGCTGTTATTAGTGAGGTTGTGCAGATTGCCACAGTTATTTCAGTGGTTTTCGCTGTTATTAGTGAGGCTTTGCAGATTGTGACTGTTATTTCAGTGGTTTTCGCTGTTATTAGTGAGGTTGTGCAGATTGCCACAGTTATTTCACTGGTTTTCGCTGTTATTAGTGAGGCTTTGCAGATTGTGACTGTTATTTCAGTGGTTTTCGCTGTTATTAGTGAGGTTGTGCAGATTGCCACAGTTATTTCACTGGTTTTCGCTGTTATAAGTGAGGCTTTGCAGATTGTGACTGTTATTTCAGTGGTTTTCGCTGTTATTAGTGAGGTTGTGCAGATTGCCACAGTTATTTCACTGGTTTTCGCTGTTATTAGTGAGGCTTTGCAGATTGTGACTGTTATTTCAGTGGTTTTCGCTGTTATTAGTGAGGTTGTGCAGATTGCCACAGTTATTTCAGTGGTTTTCGCTGTTATTAGTGAGGCTTTGCAGATTGTGACTGTTATTTCAGTGGTTTTCGCTGTTATTAGTGAGGTTGTGCAGATTGCCACAGTTATTTCACTGGTTTTCGCTGTTATTAGTGAGGCTTTGCAGATTGTGACTGTTATTTCAGTGGTTTTCGCTGTTATTAGTGAGGTTGTGCAGATTGCCACAGTTATTTCACTGGTTTTCGCTGTTATTAGTGAGGCTTTGCAGATTGTGACTGTTATTTCAGTGGTTTTCGCTGTTATTAGTGAGGTTGTGCAGATTGCCACAGTTATTTCACTGGTTTTCGCTGTTATTAGTGAGGCTTTGCAGATTGTGACTGTTATTTCAGTGGTTTTCGCTGTTATTAGTGAGGTTGTGCAGATTGCCACAGTTATTTCACTGGTTTTCGCTGTTATAAGTGAGGCTTTGCAGATTATGACTGTTATTTCAGTGGTTTTCGCTGTTATTAGTGAGGCTTTGCAGATTGTGACTGTTATTTCAGTGGTTTTCGCTGTTATTAGTGAGGTTGTGCAGATTGCCACAGTTATTTCAGTGGTTTTCGCTGTTATTAGTGAGGCTTTGCAGATTGTGACTGTTATTTCAGTGGTTTTCGCTGTTATTAGTGAGGTTGTGCAGATTGCCACAGTTATTTCACTGGTTTTCGCTGTTATTAGTGAGGCTTTGCAGATTGTGACTGTTATTTCAGTGGTTTTCGCTGTTATTAGTGAGGTTGTGCAGATTGCCACAGTTATTTCACTGGTTTTCGCTGTTATTAGTGAGGCTTTGCAGATTGTGACTGTTATTTCAGTGGTTTTCGCTGTTATTAGTGAGGTTGTGCAGATTGCCACAGTTATTTCACTGGTTTTCGCTGTTATTAGTGAGGCTTTGCAGATTGTGACTGTTATTTCAGTGGTTTTCGCTGTTATTAGTGAGGTTGTGCAGATTGCCACAGTTATTTCAGTGGTTTTCGCTGTTATTAGTGAGGCTTTGCAGATTGTGACTGTTATTTCAGTGGTTTTCGCTGTTATTAGTGAGGTTGTGCAGATTGCCACAGTTATTTCACTGGTTTTCGCTGTTATTAGTGAGGCTTTGCAGATTGTGACTGTTATTTCAGTGGTTTTCGCTGTTATTAGTGAGGTTGTGCAGATTGCCACAGTTATTTCACTGGTTTTCGCTGTTATTAGTGAGGCTTTGCAGATTGTGACTGTTATTTCAGTGGTTTTCGCTGTTATTAGTGAGGTTGTGCAGATTGCCACAGTTATTTCACTGGTTTTCGCTGTTATTAGTGAGGCTTTGCAGATTGTGACTGTTATTTCAGTGGTTTTCGCTGTTATTAGTGAGGTTGTGCAGATTGCCACAGTTATTTCACTGGTTTTCGCTGTTATTAGTGAGGCTTTGCAGATTGTGACTGTTATTTCAGTGGTTTTCGCTGTTATTAGTGAGGTTGTGCAGATTGCCACAGTTATTTCACTGGTTTTCGCTGTTATTAGTGAGGCTTTGCAGATTGTGACTGTTATTTCAGTGGTTTTCGCTGTTATTAGTGAGGTTGTGCAGATTGCCACAGTTATTTCACTGGTTTTCGCTGTTATTAGTGAGGCTTTGCAGATTGTGACTGTTATTTCAGTGGTTTTCGCTGTTATTAGTGAGGTTGTGCAGATTGCCACAGTTATTTCACTGGTTTTCGCTGTTATTAGTGAGGCTTTGCAGATTGTGACTGTTATTTCAGTGGTTTTCGCTGTTATTAGTGAGGTTGTGCAGATTGCCACAGTTATTTCACTGGTTTTCGCTGTTATTAGTGAGGCTTTGCAGATTGTGACTGTTATTTCAGTGGTTTTCGCTGTTATTAGTGAGGTTGTGCAGATTGCCACAGTTATTTCACTGGTTTTCGCTGTTATAAGTGAGGCTTTGCAGATTGTGACTGTTATTTCAGTGGTTTTCGCTGTTATTAGTGAGGTTGTGCAGATTGCCACAGTTATTTCAGTGGTTTTCGCTGTTATTAGTGAGGCTTTGCAGATTGTGACTGTTATTTCAGTGGTTTTCGCTGTTATTAGTGAGGTTGTGCAGATTGCCACAGTTATTTCACTGGTTTTCGCTGTTATTAGTGAGGCTTTGCAGATTGTGACTGTTATTTCAGTGGTTTTCGCTGTTATTAGTGAGGTTGTGCAGATTGCCACAGTTATTTCACTGGTTTTCGCTGTTATTAGTGAGGCTTTGCAGATTGTGACTGTTATTTCAGTGGTTTTCGCTGTTATTAGTGAGGTTGTGCAGATTGCCACAGTTATTTCACTGGTTTTCGCTGTTATTAGTGAGGCTTTGCAGATTGTGACTGTTATTTCAGTGGTTTTCGCTGTTATTAGTGAGGTTGTGCAGATTGCCACAGTTATTTCACTGGTTTTCGCTGTTATTAGTGAGGCTTTGCAGATTGTGACTGTTATTTCAGTGGTTTTCGCTGTTATTAGTGAGGTTGTGCAGATTGCCACAGTTATTTCACTGGTTTTCGCTGTTATAAGTGAGGCTTTGCAGATTGTGACTGTTATTTCAGTGGTTTTCGCTGTTATTAGTGAGGTTGTGCAGATTGCCACAGTTATTTCACTGGTTTTCGCTGTTATTAGTGAGGCTTTGCAGATTGTGACTGTTATTTCAGTGGTTTTCGCTGTTATTAGTGAGGTTGTGCAGATTGCCACAGTTATTTCACTGGTTTTCGCTGTTATTAGTGAGGCTTTGCAGATTGTGACTGTTATTTCAGTGGTTTTCGCTGTTATTAGTGAGGTTGTGCAGATTGCCACAGTTATTTCACTGGTTTTCGCTGTTATTAGTGAGGCTTTGCAGATTGTGACTGTTATTTCAGTGGTTTTCGCTGTTATTAGTGAGGTTGTGCAGATTGCCACAGTTATTTCACTGGTTTTCGCTGTTATTAGTGAGGCTTTGCAGATTGTGATTATTTCAGTGGTTTTCGCTGTTATTAGTGAGGTTGTGCAGATTGCCACAGTTTATTTCACTGGTTTTCGCTGTTATTAGTGAGGCTTTGCAGATTGTGACTGTTATTTCAGTGGTTTTCGCTGTTATTAGTGAGGTTGTGCAGATTGCCACAGTTATATCACTGGTTTTCGCTGTTATTAGTGAGGCTTTGCAGATTGTGACTGTTATTTCAGTGGTTTTCGCTGTTATTAGTGAGGTTGTGCAGATTGCCACAGTTATTTCACTGGTTTTCGCTGTTATTAGTGAGGCTTTGCAGATTGTGACTGTTATTTCAGTGGTTTTCCGCTGTTATTAGTGAGGTTGTGCAGATTGCCACAGTTATTTCACTGGTTTTCGCTGTTATTAGTGAGGCTTTGCAGATTGTGACTGTTATTTCAGTGGTTTTTCGCTTGTTATTAGTGAGGTTTGTGCAGATTGCCACAGTTATTTCACTGGTTTTCGCTGTTATTAGTGAGGCTTTTGCAGATTGTGACTGTTATTTCAGTGGTTTTCGCTGTTATTAGTGAGGTTGTGCAGATTGCCACAGTTATTTCACTGGTTTTTCGCTGTTATTAGTGAGGCTTTGCAGATTGTGACTGTTATTTCAGTGGTTTTTCGCTGTTATTAGTGAGGTTGTGCAGATTGCCACAGTTATTTCACTGGTTTTCGCTGTTATAAGTGAGGCTTTGCAGATTGTGACTGTTATTTCAGTGGTTTTCGCTATTATTAGTGAGGTTGTGCAGATTGCCACAGTTATTTCACTGGTTTTCGCTGTTATTAGTGAGGCTTTGCAGATTGTGGACTGTTATTTCAGTGGTTTTCGCTGTTATTAGTGAGGTTGTGCAGATTGCCACAGTTATTTCACTGGTTTTCGCTGTTATAAGTGAGGCTTTGCAGATTGTGACTGTTATTTCAGTGGTTTTTCGCTGTTATTAGTGAGGTTGTGCAGATTGCCACAGTTATTTCACTGGTTTTCGCTGTTATTAGTGAGGCTTTGCAGATTGTGACTGTTATTTCAGTGGTTTTCGCTGTTATTAGTGAGGTTGTGCAGATTGCCACAGTTATTTTCAGTGGTTTTCGCTGTTATTAGTGAGGCTTTGCAGATTGTGACTGTTATTTCAGTGGTTTTCGCTGTTATTAGTGAGGTTGTGCAGATTGCCACAGTTATATCACTGGTTTTTCGCTGTTATTAGTGAGGCTTTGCAGATTATGACTGTTATTTCAGTGGTTTTTCGCTGTTATTAGTGAGATTGTGCAGATTGCCACAGTTATTTCACTGGTTTTCGCTGTTATTAGTGAGGCTTTGCAGATTGTGACTGTTATTTCAGTGGTTTTCGCTGTTATTAGTGAGGTTGTGCAGATTGCCACAGTTATTTCACTGGTTTTCGCTGTTATTAGTGAGGGCTTTTGCAGATTGTGACTGTTATTTCAGTGGTTTTCGCTGTTATTAGTGAGGTTGTGCAGATTGCCACAGTTATTTCAGTGGTTTTCGCTGTTATTAGTGAGGCTTTGCAGATTGTGACTGTTATTTCAGTGGTTTTCGCTGTTATTAGTGAGGTTGTGCAAATTGCCACAGTTATTTCACTGGTTTTCGCTGTTATTAGTGAGGCTTTGCAGATTGTGACAGTTATTTCAGTGGTTTTCGCTGTTATTAGTGAGGTTGTGCAGATTTGCCACAGTTATTTCACTGGTTTTCGCTGTTTATTAGTGAGGCTTTGCAGATTTGTGACTGTTATTTCAGTGGTTTTCGCTGTTATTAGTGAGGTTGTGCAGATTGCCACAGTTATTTCAGTGGTTTTCGCTGTTATTAGTGAGGCTTTGCAGATTGTGACTGTTATTTCAGTGGTTTTCGCTGTTATTAGTGAGGTTGTGCAGATTGCCACAGTTATTTCAGTGGTTTTCGCTGTTATTAGTGAGGCTTTGCAGATTGTGGACTGTTATTTCAGTGGTTTTCGCTGTTATTAGTGAGGTTGTGCAGATTGCCACAGTTATTTCACTGGTTTTCGCTGTTATTAGTGAGGCTTTGCAGATTGTGACTGTTATTTCAGTGGTTTTCGCTGTTATTAGTGGAGGTTTGTGCAGATTGCCACAGTTATTTCAGTGGTTTTCGCTGTTATTAGTGAGGCTTTGCAGATTGTGACTGTTATTTTCAGTGGTTTTCGCTGTTATTAGTGAGGTTGTGCAGATTGCCACAGTTAATTTCAGTGGTTTTCGCTGTTATTAGTGAGGCTTTGCAGATTGTGACTGTTATTTCAGTGGTTTTCGCTGTTATTAGTGAGGTTGTGCAGATTGCCACAGTTTATTTCAGTGGTTTTCGCTGTTATTAGTGAGGCTTTGCAGATTGTGACTGTTATTTTCAGTGGTTTTTCGCTGTTATTAGTGAGGTTGTGCAGATTGCCACAGTTTATTTTCACTGGTTTTCGCTGTTATTAGTGAGGCTTTGCAGATTGTGACTGTTATTTCAGTGGTTTTCGCTGTTATTAGTGAGGTTGTGCAGATTGCCACAGTTATTTCAGTGGTTTTCGCTGTTATTAGTGAGGCTTTGCAGATTGTGACTGTTATTTCAGTGGTTTTTCGCTGTTATTAGTGAGGTTGTGCAGATTGCCACAGTTTATTTCACTGGTTTTCGCTGTTATTAGTGAGGCTTTGCAGATTGTGACTGTTTATTTCAGTGGTTTTTCGCTGTTATTAGTGAGGTTGTGCAGATTGCCACAGTTATTTCACTGGTTTTCGCTGTTATTAGTGAGGCTTTGCAGATTGTGACTGTTATTTCAGTGGTTTTTCGCTGTTATTAGTGAGGTTGCGCACATTGCCACAGTTATTTCAGTGGTTTTCGCTGTTATTAGTGAGGCTTTGAAGATTGTGACTGTTATTTCAGTGGTTTTTCGCTGTTATTAGTGAGGTTGTGCAGATTGCCCACAGTTATTTCACTGGTTTTCGCTGTTATTAGTGAGGCTTTGCAGATTGTGGACTGTTATTTCAGTGGTTTTTCGCTGTTATTAGTGAGGTTGTGCAGATTGCCACAGTTATTTCACTGGTTTTTCGCTGTTATTAGTGAGGCTTTGCAGATTGTGACTGTTATTTCAGTGGTTTTCGCTGTTATTAGTGAGGTTGTGCAGATTGCCACAGTTATTTCAGTGGTTTTTCGCTGTTATTAGTGAGGCTTTGCAGATTGTGACTGTTATTTCAGTGGTTTTCGCTGTTATTAGTGAGGTTGTGCAGATTGCCACAGTTATTTTCAGTGGTTTTTCGCTGTTATTAGTGAGGCTTTGCAGATTGTGACTGTTATTTCAGTGGTTTTCGCTGTTATTAGTGAGGTTGTGCAGATTGCCACAGTTATTTCACTGGTTTTCGCTGTTATTAGTGAGGCTTTGCAGATTGTGACTGTTATTTCAGTGGTTTTCGCTGTTATTAGTGAGGTTGTGCAGATTGCCCACAGTTATTTCAGTGGTTTTCGCTGTTATTAGTGAGGCTTTGCAGATTGTGACTGTTATTTCAGTGGTTTTCGCTGTTATTAGTGAGGTTGTGCAGATTGCCACAGTTATTTCACTGGTTTTCGCTGTTATTAGTGAGGCTTTGCAGATTGTGACTGTTATTTCAGTGGTTTTCGCTGTTATTAGTGAGGTTGTGCAGATTGCCACAGTTATTTCACTGGTTTTTCGCTGTTATTAGTGAGGCTTTGCAGATTGTGACTGTTATTTCAGTGGTTTTCGCTGTTATTAGTGAGGTTGTGCAGATTGCCACAGTTATTTCAGTGGTTTTCGCTGTTATTAGTGAGGCTTTGCAGATTGTGACTGTTATTTCAGTGGTTTTCGCTGTTATTAGTGAGGTTGTGCAGATTGCCACAGTTATTTCACTGGTTTTCGCTGTTATTAGTGAGGCTTTGCAGATTGTGACTGTTATTTCAGTGGTTTTTCGCTGTTATTAGTGAGGCTTTGCAGATTGTGACTGTTATTTCAGTGGTTTTTCGCTGTTATTAGTGAGGTTGTGCAGATTGCCACAGTTATTTCACTGGTTTTCGCTGTTATTAGTGAGGCTTTGCAGATTGTGACTGTTATTTCAGTGGTTTTTCGCTGTTTATTAGTGAGGTTGTGCAGATTGCCACAGTTATTTCACTGGTTTTTCGCTGTTATTAGTGAGGCTTTGCAGATTGTGACTGTTATTTCAGTGGTTTTCGCTGTTATTAGTGAGGTTGTGCAGATTGCCACAGTTATTTCAGTGGTTTTCGCTGTTATTAGTGAGGCTTTGCAGATTGTGGCTGTTATTTCAGTGGTTTTCGCTGTTATTAGTGAGGTTGTGCAGATTGCCCACAGTTATTTTCAGTGGTTTTCGCTGTTATTAGTGAGGCTTTGCAGATTGTGACTGTTATTTCAGTGGTTTTCGCTGTTATTAGTGAGGTTGTGCAGATTGCCACAGTTATTTCAGTGGTTTTCGCTGTTATTAGTGAGGCTTTGCAGATTGTGACTGTTATTTCAGTGGTTTTTCGCTGTTATTAGTGAGGTTGTGCAGATTGCCACAGTTATTTCACTGGTTTTCGCTGTTATTAGTGAGGCTTTGCAGATTGTGACTGTTATTTCAGTGGTTTTCGCTGTTATTAGTGAGGTTGTGCAGATTGCCACAGTTAATTCACTGGTTTTCGCTGTTATAAGTGAGGCTTTGCAGATTGTGACTGTTATTTCAGTGGTTTTTCGCTGTTATTAGTGAGGTTGTGCAGATTGCCACAGTTATTTCACTGGTTTTTGCTGTTATTAGTGAGGTTTTGCAGATTGTGACTGTTATTTCAGTGGTTTTCGCTGTTATTAGTGAGGCTTTGCAGATTGTGGACTGTTATTTCAGTGGTTTTCGCTGTTATTAGTGAGGTTGTGCAGATTGCCACAGTTATTTCAGTGGTTTTCGCTGTTATTAGTGAGGCTTTGCAGATTGTGACTGTTATTTCAGTGGTTTTCGCTGTTATTAGTGAGGTTGTGCAGATTGCCACAGTTATTTCACTGGTTTTCGCTGTTATTAGTGAGGCTTTGCAGATTGTGACTGTTATTTCAGTGGTTTTCGCTGTTATTAGTGAGGTTGTGCAGATTGCCACAGTTATTTCAGTGGTTTTCGCTGTTATTAGTGAGGCTTTGCAGATTGTGACTGTTATTTCAGTGGTTTTCGCTGTTATTAGTGAGGTTGTGCAGATTGCCACAGTTATTTCACTGGTTTTCGCTGTTATAAGTGAGGCTTTGCAGATTGTGACTGTTATTTCAGTGGTTTTCGCTGTTATTAGTGAGGTTGTGCAGATTGCCACAGTTATTTCAGTGGTTTTCGCTGTTATTAGTGAGGCTTTGCAGATTGTGACCGTTATTTCAGTGGTTTTCGCTGTTATTAGTGAGGTTGTGCAGATTGCCACAGTTATTTCAGTGGTTTTCGCTGTTATTAGTGAGGCTTTGCAGATTGTGACTGTTATTTCAGTGGTTTTCGCTGTTATTAGTGAGGTTATGCAGATTGCCACAGTTATTTCACTGGTTTTCGCTGTTATTAGTGAGGCTTTGCAGATTGTGACTGTTATTTCAGTGGTTTTCGCTGTTATTAGTGAGGTTGTGCAGATTGCCACAGTTATTTCACTGGTTTTCGCTGTTATTAGTGAGGCTTTGCAGATTGTGACTGTTATTTCAGTGGTTTTCGCTGTTATTAGTGAGGTTGTGCAGATTGCCACAGTTATTTCACTGGTTTTCGCTGTTATTAGTGAGGCTTTGCAGATTGTGACTGTTATTTCAATGGTTTTCGCTGTTATTAGTGAGGTTGTGCAGATTGCCACAGTTATTTCACTGGTTTTCGCTGTTATTAGTGAGGCTTTGCAGATTGTGACTGTTATTTCAGTGGTTTTCGCTGTTATTAGTGAGGTTGTGCAGATTGCCACAGTTATTTCAGTGGTTTTCGCTGTTATTAGTGAGGCTTTGCAGATTGTGACTGTTATTTCAGTGGTTTTCGCTGTTATTAGTGAGGTTGTGCAGATTGCCACAGTTATTTCACTGGTTTTCGCTGTTATTAGTGAGGCTTTGCAGATTGTGACTGTTATTTCACTGGTTTTCGCTGTTATTAGTGAGGTTGTGCAGATTGCCACAGTTATTTCACTGGTTTTCGCTGTTATTAGTGAGGCTTTGCAGATTGTGACTGTTATTTCAGTGGTTTTCGCTGTTATTAGTGAGGTTGTGCAGATTGCCACAGTTATTTCAGTGGTTTTCGCTGTTATTAGTGAGGCTTTGCAGATTGTGACTGTTATTTCAGTGGTTTTCGCTGTTATTAGTGAGGTTGTGCAGATTGCCACAGTTATTTCACTGGTTTTCGCTGTTATTAGTGAGGCTTTGCAGATTGTGACTGTTATTTCAGTGGTTTTCGCTGTTATTAGTGAGATTGTGCAGATTGCCACAGTTATTTCACTGGTTTTCGCTGTTATTAGTGAGGCTTTGCAGATTGTGACTGTTATTTCAGTGGTTTTCGCTGTTATTAGTGAGGTTGTGCAGATTGCCACAGTTATTTCACTGGTTTTCGCTGTTATTAGTGAGGCTTTGCAGATTGTGACTGTTATTTCAGTGGTTTTCGCTGTTATTAGTGAGGCTTTGCAGATTGTGACTGTTATTTCAGTGGTTTTCGCTGTTATTAGTGAGGTTGTGCAGATTGCCACAGTTATTTCAGTGGTTTTCGCTGTTATTAGTGAGGCTTTGCAGATTGTGACTGTTATTTCAGTGGTTTTCGCTGTTATTAGTGAGGTTGTGCAGATTGCCACAGTTATTTCACTGGTTTTCGCTGTTATTAGTGAGGCTTTGCAGATTGTGACTGTTATTTCAGTGGTTTTCGCTGTTATTAGTGAGGTTGTGCAGATTGCCACAGTTATTTCACTGGTTTTCGCTGTTATTAGTGAGGCTTTGCAGATTGTGACTGTTATTTCAGTGGTTTTCGCTGTTATTAGTGAGGTTGTGCAGATTGCCACAGTTATTTCACTGGTTTTCGCTGTTATTAGTGAGGCTTTGCAGATTGTGACTGTTATTTCAGTGGTTTTCGCTGTTATTAGTGAGGTTGTGCAGATTGCCACAGTTATTTCACTGGTTTTCGCTGTTATAAGTGAGGCTTTGCAGATTGTGACTGTTATTTCAGTGGTTTTCGCTGTTATTAGTGAGGTTGTGCAGATTGCCACAGTTATTTCACTGGTTTTCGCTGTTATTAGTGAGGCTTTGCAGATTGTGACTGTTATTTCAGTGGTTTTCGCTGTTATTAGTGAGGTTGTGCAGATTGCCACAGTTATTTCACTGGTTTTCGCTGTTATTAGTGAGGCTTTGCAGATTGTGACTGTTATTTCAGTGGTTTTCGCTGTTATTAGTGAGGTTGTGCAGATTGCCACAGTTATTTCACTGGTTTTCGCTGTTATTAGTGAGGCTTTGCAGATTGTGACTGTTATTTCAGTGGTTTTCGCTGTTATTAGTGAGATTGTGCAGATTGCCACAGTTATTTCACTGGTTTTCGCTGTTATTAGTGAGGCTTTGCAGATTGTGACTGTTATTTCAGTGGTTTTCGCTGTTATTAGTGAGGTTGTGCAGATTGCCACAGTTATTTCACCGGTTTTCGCTGTTATTAGTGAGGCTTTGCAGATTGTGACTGTTATTTCAGTGGTTTTCGCTGTTATTAGTGAGGCTTTGCAGATTGTGACTGTTATTTTAGTGGTTTTCGCTGTTATTAGTGAGGTTGTGCAGATTGCCACAGTTATATCACTGGTTTTCGCTGTTATTAGTGAGGCTTTGCAGATTGTGACTGTTATTTCAGTGGTTTTCGCTGTTATTAGTGAGGTTGTGCAGATTGCCACAGTTATTTCACTGGTTTTCGCTGTTATTAGTGAGGCTTTGCAGATTGTGACTGTTATTTCAGTGGTTTTCGCTGTTATTAGTGAGGTTGTGCAGATTGCCACAGTTATTTCACTGGTTTTCGCTGTTATTAGTGAGGCTTTGCAGATTGTGACTGTTATTTCAGTGGTTTTCGCTGTTATTAGTGAGGTTGTGCAGATTGCCACAGTTATTTCACTGGTTTTCGCTGTTATAAGTGAGGCTTTGCAGATTGTGACTGTTATTTCAGTGGTTTTCGCTGTTATTAGTGAGGTTGTGCAGATTGCCACAGTTATTTCACTGGTTTTCGCTGTTATAAGTGAGGCTTTGCAGATTGTGACTGTTATTTCAGTGGTTTTCGCTGTTATTAGTGAGGTTGTGCAGATTGCCACAGTTATTTCACTGGTTTTCGCTGTTATTAGTGAGGCTTTGCAGATTGTGTCTGTTATTTCAGTGGTTTTCGCTGTTATTAGTGAGGTTGTGCAGATTGCCACAGTTATTTCACTGGTTTTCGCTGTTATTAGTGAGGCTTTGCAGATTGTGACTGTTATTTCAGTGGTTTTCGCTGTTATTAGTGAGGTTGTGCAGATTGCCACAGTTATTTCACTGGTTTTCGCTGTTATTAGTGAGGCTTTGCAGATTGTGACTGTTATTTCAGTGGTTTTCGCTGTTATTAGTGAGGTTGTGCAGATTGCCACAGTTATTTCACTGGTTTTCGCTGTTATTAGTGAGGCTTTGCAGATTGTGACTGTTATTTCAGTGGTTTTCGCTGTTATTAGTGAGGTTGTGCAGATTGCCACAGTTATTTCACTGGTTTTCGCTGTTATTAGTGAGGCTTTAAAGATTGTGACTGTTATTTCAGTGGTTTTCGCTGTTATTAGTGAGGTTGTGCAGATTGCCACAGTTATTTCAGTGGTTTTCGCTGTTATTAGTGAGGCTTTGCAGATTGTGACTGTTATTTCAGTGGTTTTCGCTGTTATTAGTGAGGTTGTGCAGATTGCCACAGTTATTTCACTGGTTTTCGCTGTTATTAGTGAGGCTTTGCAGATTGTGACTGTTATTTCAGTGGTTTTCGCTGTTATTAGTGAGGTTGTGCAGATTGCCACAGTTATTTCAGTGGTTTTCGCTGTTATTGTTGTGATACAAGAAATCCCCCCCCTGTTCCCAAACACTCGCAAATATCTCCAAACAACTCCAACACACTGAGTGTTCCTAAATGTCTCTGGTTTAGATACACCCTAATAGTCCCAAATTTTCCCAAAACACCCAATTCTCCCCGAAAATACGCCTAGTATAGCCCAAAATACCCCAAATCTATTGTGAATGACCTTGACCATCCCCAACAAACAAATTCATCCAAGTCGACGTAAACAAACGTCGAAAACAGTAAATAAAACTGACCTACCTCAACATGAAACCCGACCCGATCCGATCGTGATCAACAAATACACCAGAACTCGCACCAAGTCAGCATAATTTGGCAAAATGACCACAGAATGAAAAGCACACCAACACTTGTGCCCAGTCAGCATAAATTGCTGACTCCGCAGTTTCAACGGTCGGGTAACAAATGCAATCGGACCCGGGAACAAACGAACTGGTGAATCAAAGACACGTGCCTAGGAAGGTACGGTACATGTATGGAATGCATGGTGCAATTGGAATCGCAATTACAGGTGAATCACATATTAATGAAAGTTGGAGTTTTCAGGTGAATGACAAATCAATGAACTCCAGAATGTGACCTGACAATAACCAGACGTTGAACTATGCAAGGTTTAGATCAATTTACAGGTGAATGACAACGAATGAAACAAAGGAATGTGGCCTGACAATAGGTGGATGGTCAACCAGACGTTGATCTAAGCAATATTGGTGGGTTATCGGCTGCTCATTCAGCAAAAAACTTACATAAAAACCGACCCAACATTGGACCGAAGTCAGTTGATGATCCCGGTCTGACTAAGACGAACCTCCGAGGAAGGAAGACGCTGCTTGACGACCCCAAACCCAGAAGCCGCTACAACCAAGGCAAAACCGCGAAGGAAGACGCTGCCCGAAAAATCTTCAAAGTCGAGAAACCTACTAGAAGACGACCAAGCCAGAAACTACCATCAGCTGCCCACGAGTCTGAGACGCCACCACCAGAAGACAACGTGAGCGAAGACAGGTAGAGGCCACCTGTATCCGACTGTGGTTTGCAAGTCCAAACCGGCTTTTTGGCTGGGGGACAAAGCCATCGACAGGGGTTAGCACCCGAAGTCCAAACTGGCTTTTTGGCTGGGGGACTTTATACAAACTACGTCGCAAAACTACAGTAGCAGAGCAACTATTCAAACCATTACAACCCGGGAAATAATTAAGAAAGAACGATAAACCTAATAAGCACATAAATAATAGAAAGGAAAAGATACAAACTCCTAATACCAGTTCGAAGATAAATAATTGATTAATAAGAATAATATATATAAAAAATAAAAAAAAATAAAAATATAATAAAACAGTAACAAGATAACAGAAACAAGTAATAAACTAATAAATACAGTCCAGTAGAAGTAATCACCACTAAGATATTGCAAAACTAAAATCCATAAAAGTACGGGACCATCAACACAGGGTTTAATGAACAAAGTTGGACTGAAAGAGGCGTTAGAGGACCCCCGAGCTGGTCCTCGCCCCATTTCCATAGAAGAATACCGGCAGAGGAACTCGACGTCACAACAACCCGACAGGAGCCTTCAGTTAGCCGTGAAGAAAGAAAAGACTGGGGTAGAAGCTCGGTTCCGACGCGACATAAGGGAAGCCATCCGAGTTTGGGTCCTATCACAGGACAAGGAGTCGCGAGTCGCAGCCAGCATTAGGATAGACCGGCTGAAGAAAAAAAGAAAGATTTACCGGCAGCAGAAAGCGATGCGGAAGCGATCGACGGGCCAGAAGCAAAAAAAGTAAATGATGTATAGAAGTTAAGAGTTAAATAAATGTATTAAAGTAAATATAGAGAGAGTCTTATGAGTTTCCTCCCCTTGGTTCCCCACGACTTCCCAAAAGAGGGTAAAATACATAACATTTTTGGCGCAGCCGCACACACGAACCCGCACCACACAAAAGGGCCATAGTACAAAATTAAAAACATAAGGAAAAGAGCAAATATAAAGAAATAAAGTTCAAAACGAGAGAGGGGAAAAATATTCGTAAAAGAGATTTTGGGTAGATATATGGCAACATCTACACCAAAACTACCACTGAATAAAAGACTCGAAAGTCTGATAGAGAAAATAGACTCCTTCACATTCGAAAATCCAGAACCTGAATTCTCAACCACTCAAGACAGCGGTAACGACGAAGTGTTCACCGTAAACAAGGAAGTGAACCCACAAGACCCATCAACCAATAACGATCAAACGTTGGAAATAAATAATAGTGAACTACCATATATGCAAGAAGCCCAATCAGACCAGGAGGAAGAAACATCGAACGCAAAACAACCCAAACAGAAAAACAGGAAAACCAAGAAACGAGTGAGACACCCAGGATAGATCCCTTAGAAACGGTGCAACTTAGAAGCGGAAAAAGATACAACAGACTTATTTCTGAGAGTGATCAAGTAACCACCAAAAGCCCAAGTACAGACAATCATATTAAGAATAATACAACAACAAATAAAATGGCGAACATCACATTAGTCAATAGTATGTTATCCAACAATGTTCCCATATTATCAGGGGAGGATAGTCCACGAAGAGAAAATGAATTGAGTGAATTCATAAACTGTGCTCGATTAGCTTATGAAACACTCACTGAAATACCCGATAGAACCCTGTTTGTAAAGCTCCTACCCACACGTTTAAGAGGAAGAGCTTTAGAAGCTGTCCAATCAGGCACAAGAGACACGCTGGAAGACATTACAAATACACTGAGGTCGAACTTAGCCCAAGGTACACCGTACATAACATTAAACAACCAGCTACGCAATGTACGACAGTTACCTACAGAGACCTTATATGGCTACTTCAATCGTGTAAAGTCCCTAATTAATGCATGTAAGTCTGCTGCAGAAATACAGTACGCAGATGGAGGAGAAGGACTAAGGACAGAAATAGAGGAGGTAGGGCTCCATTGCTTGAAGATAGGTATCATAAATGCCAACCATAAGTTCTACCTATTGCAAGATTCGGATAACTCCTTAGAAGCATTAGGGAAGAAAATTTTAAGACTTGAGCAAACCGAACAATACATGCAACAGGGAACAACCTATCAGTACGACCAAACAAATCAAACGTCGTTGTCAGAACAAAATATAGACAGACAGACCTATAACCAGCACCCAGCCTACCAACCCACAAACAACAGAGGTAGATGGGACCAGCCGTATGAACGAAGCCGTGGCAATTACCAAAACCAAAATAGACAACCGTTTAACTCAAGGGATCCCCCAACACCACGAAATACGGCAAATTACAACACGCCCCGCGACAGACCGGAACGACGCCGGTGCCACTTTTGCAATAGAATAGGACATATCATGTCAGAGTGTCGAACTAGACAAATGACTCCGTTTTGTTCCGTATGCAAAACTTACGGGCATACCAATCAGAATTGCTCTCAAAACAGACACCCTACATCACAAAACCAGGGGAATAGGGGCGCACAACATCAAAGGCAAGTAAACCAGACAACAACAAGTAGGGGCACAAATGAGTGTCAATTTTGCCTGGCCGCCGATCACTCAGAGGATAGATGTTTCCTACGGGAAAGATGGGAAAGGAGGCAAATGGAAGAGAAAATTAAGCACTCGGAAAACTCCGTAGAGGCGACCGAACGCACCTCGAGTCGTCAATAGAAGACAATAACAAATGGTGCGACTCATCAACGACGCTACCAATAGTAAAACTGCCAATAGATATAGCCAAAAACAAAGATGCGAAATTCATAATAGATACGGGATCGGAGATAAGTCTCATAAAGGAGCAAGAAATAAAAAACCAAATGTTAAGCAGCATAAATAAAGAAGAAAAAGTTACACTCAACACGATATCTGGTGAAATACTTTCAGAAGGCAAAATAGCTGGGAGAATAGAACTAAACCAAATATACCCCTGTGAATTCCAAGTGATACAAAAAATAAGCGCCCAAGATATAGCGGGAATAATAGGAAACGACTTTGTTTCCAAACATTGCAACGTCGAAGGTCCAACTAAAACACTGGTATTTCCATCGAGCAACGAAAGTGAAGTAATTAAAATTCCGTTTGAACACTCGCAAAGCCCCCACAACAGTGAACATATGCGTTTCGTTGACGTAATAGAAAAGGACGAAAAGAATGGCCAACGTGAAACCTCCATCGAAGATAAACACTTTAATGACCGCGGCTCGCAAACTGCGGAGTGTATCAAAGTCTCGCACATGGAGGCCAACAACGGACAGGACAAAGTCTTATTACCGTCAACCGAAGACACAGAAGCACTAGAGGATTTAGCAGTATTCTTCAAGGTGGAACCACAACACCAACAAGCGTCCGTCGCGCGGACACTTGACCCCACCACAACGATCGGAAGTCATGAACAAATCAACCATCGCCTAGATACGCGGAACTCGCACGTTCCGTTAGGGGATGGCATGACCCTAGGAGAAAATAACCATCACCTAGATACCTGGAACTCGCACGTTCCGCTAGGTGAAGGAAAGACACTAGGGGAACAAAACTACCACCTAGATAAATGGAACTCGCACGTTCCGTTAGGTGAGGGCATGACTCTAGGAGAAAATAATTACCACCTGGATATGAGGGACTCGCACGTCCCACTAGGTGAAGAAAATGCAGTGAGGGAACACAACCAACACCTAGATCTCCGCAACTCGCATGTTACGGTAGGTGATTGCACCTCAGACCAACAACAAGAGCTTGGCAAAGGAAATAACCAGTTAGGATACGAGAGGGAACAGATAGAAATAGTGGAACGAAGATCCATTAAAATTGAACCTAGAACGGTGAAAGTTATAGAGTTGACAGTCCAGATCAAAGGGGAATATATAGTCAAAGGTACAGAGCTCGAACAAGGAGTTTATGTAAGCAACGCTCTCGTTCTACCTATAGAAGGAAAAGTTAAGATAAGCATATTGAATGTCAATAATTACGAAGTTACACTAAAGGAACTAGCAGTAACTATGGAAGATATTAACGAATTTAATATGGAGCCGGCAGTAGAAAATACGTATCAAGTCAAGGAAAACTATGGTATACTGAGGGACACCACAACTAAGGAAACAAGATTGGAAGAAATAATGAAGATAGTAAATATAGGGGAAGAATTGAATAAAGAGGAGGAAGAAGCAATAACCGAGACTATTAAGGAGTTCCAGGACGTATTTCATTTACCTGGGGAAAAATTGAGTTACACGACGAGCGTAAATCACGAGATACGAACAAAAGAGGATCAACCCCCGATTAAATGCAAAATGTACCGGTTACCAGAAACACAAAAATAAGTCATCACGGAAGAAATAAATCGGTTATTAAAAGATGATATCGTTGAGCCCAGCTGGAGTCAGTGGAACGCCCCACTGTTGGTAGTTCCCAAAAAACCTGGACCTGACGGCCAGAAGCGCTGGAGAATAGTAGTAGATTACCGAAAGTTGAATGAAGTGACAGAAGGCGACTCGTACCCCCTGCCCAGGATAGAAGATATTCTGGACCAGCTAGGGAACTCGCGCTACTTTTCCGTTCTCGATCTCGCTAGTGGCTATCACCAGATAGCCATGAAAACGGAGGATCGGGATAAAACGGCATTCAGTACACCCTATGGTCATTATGCGTTCAAGAGAATGCCATTTGGGCTAAAAGGGGCACCAGCGACTTTCCAACGATTAATGAACCATGTGTTAACCGGATTGCAAGGGTTGCATTGCTTCGTGTACTTAGACGACATTGTAATATATGGTAAAAACCTCGTGGATCATCAAAGGAAATTACGATCCATTATGGAAAGACTAAGGGTACATCAACTAAAACTAAATGCAGAAAAATGCAATTTCTTGAAAAGAGAAATAGTGTATCTGGGACATAAATGTGGTACCGAAGGTGTGGCACCGGACCCGAGTTTAGTTAAAAGCGTAAGAGAATTTCCGACTCCGAAAACAATCCGACAGGTACAATCGTTTCTCGGATTGGCCAATTATTATAGGAAATTTATAGAAGGATTCTCCAAAATCGCAGCACCCATCAACAAACTACTGCGAAAGAATGAGAAATTTATCTGGGATGAGAACTGCAGAAAGGCATTCCAAACGTTAAAAGACAAATTAATTTCACCACCGGTACTAAGATACCCAAACTTCGACGAACATTTTAAACTTTACACGGATGCTAGTGGAGAGGCATTGGGAGCGGTACTAGCACAAGGGCCACATAACGAAGAAAAGCCAATCGCCTATGCTAGCCGAACCCTTAACCCAGCTGAGAGGAATTACTCAACCATTGAAAGGGAGCTTCTAGCAATTGTTTGGGCAGTAAAGAACTACAGGAGCTATTTGTATGGAAGACCTTTCACAGTTTTCACGGACCACAAACCATTAAAGGGTGCGGTAAGAATCAAGGATCCAACCAGTCGGATATTGCGACTCTGGCACAAGTTGTCCGATTATACTTTCGACATTCAGTATAAAGAGGGAAGGAAAAACAATAACGCCGACGCGCTAAGCAGAATACCCTATGACGTTATGGCGATAACGCGTCAAAAAGCTAAGGAACTAGAAGCCAGAGAAAACAATGCAGACCCAGTATCTGTAGGGGAACCACCACCAGAGGCAAACAAAGACAAACACATCGAGCCCGAAGAACGAGAAGCCCCAGAAAATAGCCAGGTACACCCTAAAAGAGTATTGACAGATCCCCAAGACATTAAGACCATCTTATCAGACTGTCACGATGCGCCACTAGGCGGACGCCAAGGGGTGTATAAAACATATCATCGCTTGAAACGGGAGTACTACTGGAAAGGGATGTTGAGGGATATAACTAAGTATATAAAACGATGCAAAAAATGCCAAATAAACAAACGCACGAAAGAGCACAAGGAACCCATGGTACTGACAGACACTGCGAATCTGCCTTTCGATAAAGTCTATATGGATATCGTCGGTCCCCTACCAGAAACAATCAAGGGAAACAAATACATACTCAGTTTCGAAGACGACCTAACTAGGTTCATGGATGTGGTACCATTGGAAAACATGGAAGCCAAATCAGTAGCACAGGCATTCGTGGATGAAATAATAAGTCGGTATAGAATCCCAAAAAAGTTGGTCACGGACCAGGGAGCAAACTTTACTTCAGAGATGTTCCGACAAGTATGTAAGTTATTAAAAATTCAAAAAATAGAGACGACACCGTACCATCCACAAACGAATGGAACCCTCGAAAGATCCCACAGACCCCTAGCGGACTACCTACGAAGTTTCGTGGATGAAAACCAAACCGATTGGGACGATCACCTTCGGGCAGCAATGTTCGTACGGAACAATAGTATTCATACAACAACAAAGCTAACACCCATGGACTGCTTATACGGGTTCTCGGCACCTCTCCCAAACAATTTACGAAAAGAACCACAACCTGTATACGACCATGAAAACTATTATCTCAACCTCCGGAATAAACTCCAGAAAGCTTACCAGATCGCGAGGCGCAATGTACAGGAGAGTAAAATACATGCCAAGGAATACTACGACCAAAAAACGTGCCCGATAAAATTACATGTGGGGGACCAAGTACTTCTACGAAATGGGGCTAGAAAGAATAAACTAGCTCAATATTGGTTAGGCCCTTTTAAAGTAGTATCACTGAATAGTCCAGTGAACACTACGATCCAAATAGGAAATAAGAAAAGAAGATTCCATAACAACCGCCTTAAACTCTTCTACTAATAACTTCTTTATTTAGGGCATCCCTCTATCGCCGACTCATATTAATAATGGAAGTCCTACACATCATCAACGTAATGCCCAACATTGCATTAGGAAACACGGTCGACACCATACAGCAACCCATGGAGATACACACGCTGGCAGGACAAGGTGTGGTATTCGAACCAATAGGAGTAGCAAAAACCTACCATGATTACTGGACGATCGCAACACGGATTAGCACGCCACAATGGGAATTACAGTTACGATACATCGAGAAAAGCAGACAAGCCCTCGAACAACTATGTAAGGGTATGGAGGACGAATTATGCGACAACTGGAACATTACACTCCAGAAGAGGACGGAACAGGTAGAGGAACTCATGGAGAAGGTGGAGTTGACCACAAAAAACCACAATAGAATTAAGAGAGGCTTGATAAACCTGGGAGGCCGAATACTGAATAAGCTGTTTGGAACAATGGATGACGAGGACTCCACACAAATCCACGAAAAACTCGAGGAGCTAGAAAACACCAACACACGAACCTTCCAATTGGCCAAACAGCAAATTACCATTATGCACACCACACTTAAAACGGCTAATGAGACAAATAGAGCAATGGTCGAACGGTACAATCAATTGGTCCAGAAGCTAAACCAAATTAATGAAGGAAGACAGGACGAACACCACAGATATACAACAAATCTACACCAAATGCAACTACGGGAAGCTATAAGTGAAATTATGCCCGTAATAGTAGAGGAACTATTGCAAATTTATCTGGACACCACCGACATGTTCATAATGATGGAGGCAACGAATAGGCGAGAGTTGAGTCCACTACTGCTTCCCTCACATCAATTCCAGCAACTATACGCTAACGTAACAAAAGCGCATTACGGGAAGGAGACTATCATGGACTTTCCGACACTACAGAAGGTAGCTAAGGTAGACTGCGAATCCTACAAAAACAGCCTCCTGGTAAGAATACGAATTCCTTTAGCTGACACCCAACAGTACACCATAAATCGAGTGTACACCACACCAATCGCAGCAAATAACAACACCTATTTTATATACGAACTGCAAGCAGCATACTTTTTAAATACAAGTCGATCACAGTTGAATTTTGGTATGAGCGAATTGGACTATCGATTCCAGTGTACAAACCTGAATGATACACACACACTAAGCCACAGGAACCACCCCATCTCAGTAACACCCACAAGAACAGAATGCCTAAAAGAATTGTTTAAGGGTATCAATGGCAAAATTGGGAGCTGCTCGTTTCGAGTGTTAAAACAAGTCCAGAACGTTATCGTGCCTATGCATAGGGACAACGCTTGGCTATTTTGGCTTCACCAAGCCACACCACTCATAGCACAATGCGAAAATACGGAACACACAAGAGAAATATCCGGACTCGGCATAGCAGTACTAAGGGCGAAATGCACCTACCACCTGGCAGGATATATACTTCCGTACAAAATGGGAGAACGGTATAACATGCATGTTCAACCAACCACATCAATCAATACTATGCCCCACATAAATTTCTCTCGTTATCAAACTACTCAATTAAAGAATAACACCAAGAAGGAAATAGAAATAATCCAACCAATGGTATTTAACGACCACTTCAGGGAACAAAGTGACGCCGTAAAAGACTTAGAAGCAGAAATCGTAAAAGAAGAGGAAGCAAGGCATGCCCGAATACAGATGCACATCACGACCACTATATCAGGATGCATCCTAACCATAATAATAACAATAACTGCTATCAGGATATTTAGAGTCTGTAAACGCCGAAAACAAAATGTGGAAACCGGAACTAGAACCGCCCCCGACATAAATATCATTCCGGTTCCAATAAGCATACCGCGAAGGCAACAATTATTGGGAACCGAACGAGCCTCTACGACCGACCAGCCCACTCCATAAAAGTGAAGTAAAAAAAAAAAAAAAAAAAAAAAAAAAAAAAAAAAATTACAAATAAATAATAATAATAATAACAATAATAATATTAAATAAATAAATAAATAAACAAAACTAAAATATAAATAATAATACCAAAAAAAATAAGACCATAACCCTACCAATATAACATAACATAGCCAAATATATATGTAATAAGTACCCACCAGCAAAATCAACCACCTTCCTTCCATCAACAGTATACCCGCAAAAATGGATTCAAGGGGAGATAAATTAACCCAGGCCGACCTAGACGATATCCTGGAAGAAGCAGCAAAATGGATAGAAGAACTAGGCATTGATCAACCGGACGACACAGGCAGCGAAACCGAAGCCATGAAAGATGGAGACCCCGAAGAGGAAAAGACCGACGAACTCCTTGAACAGCTAGCCAGGGACTTCCAAGCTCTCCAGGTGAGCGAAGCCAGAAAACAGAAGAGAAATGAAGAAGTAGAAGCACCTTGGGAACCAGAGCCACCCTACATAATGCAGAAGGAAGGACCCCCAATTCTCCTACACCCGGCATTTTTCAAATTTCAGTCTGCTCCTCAACCAAAGGAACCGGTGCAGAGTAGACGCCCGAAGGACGAGACAAGGCGACCTAAAAACAACAGAATCTTGAACACCAAGAAACAAAATAAAAAATAAATTATGGTGATCTCCAATAAAGAAATTAGAAAAGAAAAAAGAAAAAAAAAAAAAAAAAAAAAACTTCAAGCTCTCATTTCAAAAACAAAAAAAAAAAAGAAAAAATGGTGGGGGAACTATTCTAAAGGAGGGAGGAGTGTTGTGATACAAGAAATCCCCCCCCTGTTCCCAAACACTCGCAAATATCTCCAAACAACTCCAACACACTGAGTGTTCCTAAATGTCTCTGGTTTAGATACACCCTAATAGTCCCAAATTTTCCCAAAACACCCAATTCACCCCGAAAATACGCCTAGTATAGCCCAAAATACCCCAAATCTATTGTGAATGACCTTGACCATCCCCAACAAACAAATTCATCCAAGTCGACGTAAACAAACGTCGAAAACAGTAAATAAAACTGACCTACCTCAACATGAAACCCGACCCGATCCGATCGTGATCAACAAATACACCAGAACTCGCACCAAGTCAGCAAATTATGCTGACTCGGCAAAATGACCACAGAATGAAAAGCACACCAACACTTGTGCCCAGTCAGCATAAATTGCTGACTCCGCAGTTTCAACGGTCGGGTAACAAATGCAATCGGACCCGGGAACAAACGAACTGGTGAATCAAAGACACGTGCCTAGGAAGGTACGGTACATGTATGGAATGCATGGTGCAATTGGAATCGCAATTACAGGTGAATCACATATTAATGAAAGTTGGAGTTTTCAGGTGAATGACAAATCAATGAACTCCAGAATGTGACCTGACAATAACCAGACGTTGAACTATGCAAGGTTTAGATCAATTTACAGGTGAATGACAACGAATGAAACAAAGGAATGTGGCCTGACAATAGGTGGATGGTCAACCAGACGTTGATCTAAGCAATATTGGTGGGTTATCGGCTGCTCATTCAGCAAAAAACTTACATAAAAACCGACCCAACATTGGACCGAAGTCAGTTGATGATCCCGGTCTGACTAAGACGAACCTCCGAGGAAGGAAGACGCTGCTTGACGACCCCAAACCCAGAAGCCGCTACAACCAAGGCAAAACCGCGAAGGAAGACGCTGCCCAAAAAATCTTCAAAGTCGAGAAACCTACTAGAAGACGACCAAGCCAGAAACTACCATCAGCTGCCCACGAGTCTGAGACGCCACCACCAGAAGACAACGTGAGCGAAGACAGGTAGAGGCCACCTGTATCCGACTGTGGTTTGCAAGTCCAAACCGGCTTTTTGGCTGGGGGACAAAGCCATCGACAGGGGTTAGCACCCGAAGTCCAAACTGGCTTTTTGGCTGGGGGACTTTATACAAACTACGTCGCAAAACTACAGTAGCAGAGCAACTATTCAAACCATTACAACCCGGGAAATAATTAAGAAAGAACGATAAACCTAATAAGCACATAAATAATAGAAAGGAAAAGATACAAACTCCTAATACCAGTTCGAAGATAAATAATTGATTAATAAGAATAATATATATAAAAAATAAAAAAAAATAAAAATATAATAAAACAGTAACAAGATAACAGAAACAAGTAATAAACTAATAAATACAGTCCAGTAGAAGTAATCACCACTAAGATATTGCAAAACTAAAATCCATAAAAGTACGGGACCATCAACACAGGGTTTAATGAACAAAGTTGGACTGAAAGAGGCGTTAGAGGACCCCCGAGCTGGTCCTCGCCCCATTTCCATAGAAGACTACCGGCAGAGGAACTCGACGTCACAACAACCCGACAGGAGCCTTCAGTTAGCCGTGAAGAAAGAAAAGACTGGGGTAGAAGCTCGGTTCCGACGCGACATAAGGGAAGCCATCCGAGTTTGGGTCCTATCACAGGACAAGGAGTCGCGAGTCGCAGCCAGCATTAGGATAGACCGGCTGAAGAAAAAAAGAAAGATTTACCGGCAGCAGAAAGCGATGCGGAAGCGATCGACGGGCCAGAAGCAAAAAAAGTAAATGATGTATAGAAGTTAAGAGTTAAATAAATGTATTAAAGTAAATATAGAGAGAGTCTTATGAGTTTCCTCCCCTTGGTTCCCCACGACTTCCCAAAAGAGGGAAAAATACATAACATTATTAGTGAGGCTTTGCAGATTGTGACTGTTATTTCAGTGGTTTTCGCTGTTATTAGTGAGGTTGTGCAGATTGCCACAGTTGTTTCACTGGTTTTCGCTGTTATTAGTGAGGCTTTGCAGATTGTGACTGTTATTTCAGTGGTTTTCGCTGTTATTAGTGAGGTTGTGCAGATTGCCACAGTTATTTCAGTGGTTTTCGCTGTTATTAGTGAGGCTTTGCAGATTGTGACTGTTATTTCAGTGGTTTTCGCTGTTATTAGTGAGGTTGTGCAGATTGCCACAGTTATTTCAGTGGTTTTCGCTGTTATTAGTGAGGCTTTGCAGATTGTGACTGTTATTTCAGTGGTTTTCGCTGTTATTAGTGAGGTTGTGCAGATTGCCACAGTTATTTCACTGGTTTTCGCTGTTATTAGTGAGGCTTTGCAGATTGTGACTGTTATTTGAGTGGTTTTCGCTGTTATTAGTGAGGTTGTGCAGATTGCCACAGTTATTTCAGTGGTTTTCGCTGTTATTAGTGAGGCTTTGCAGATTGTGACTGTTATTTCAGTGGTTTTCGCTGTTATTAGTGAGGTTGTGCAGATTGCCACAGTTATTTCAGTGGTTTTCGCTGTTATTAGTGAGGCTTTGCAGATTGTGACTGTTATTTCAGTGGTTTTCGCTGTGATTAGTGAGGTTGTGCAGATTGCCACAGTTATTTCACTGGTTTTCGCTGTTATTAGTGAGGCTTTGCAGATTGTGACTGTTATTTCAGTGGTTTTCGCTGTTATTAGTGAGGTTGTGCAGATTGCCACAGTTATTTCACTGGTTTTCGCTGTTATTAGTGAGGCTTTGCAGATTGTGACTGTTATTTCAGTGGTTTTCGCTGTTATTAGTGAGGTTGTGCAGATTGCCACAGTTATTTCACTGGTTTTCGCTGTTATTAGTGAGGCTTTGCAGATTGTGACTGTTATTTCAGTGGTTTTCGCTGTTATTAGTGAGGTTGTGCAGATTGCCACAGTTATTTCACTGGTTTTCGCTGTTATTAGTGAGGCTTTGCAGATTGTGACTGTTATTTCAGTGGTTTTCGCTGTTATTAGTGAGGTTGTGCAGATTGTCACAGTTATTTCACTGGTTTTCGCTGTTATTAGTGAGGCTTTGCAGATTGTGAGTGTTATTTCAGTGGTTTTCGCTGTTATTAGTGAGGTTGTGCAGATTGCCACAGTTATTTCACTGGTTTTCGCTGTTATAAGTGAGGCTTTGCAAATTGTGACTGTTATTTCAGTGGTTTTCGCTGTTATTAGTGAGGTTGTGCAGATTGCCACAGTTATTTCACTGGTTTTCGCTGTTATAAGTGAGGCTTTGCAGATTGTGACTGTTATTTCAGTGGTTTTCGCTGTTATTAGTGAGGTTGTGCAGATTGCCACAGTTATTTCACTGGTTTTCGCTGTTATTAGTGAGGCTTTGCAGATTGTGACTGTTATTTCAGTGGTTTTCGCTGTTATTAGTGAGGTTGTGCAGATTGCCACAGTTATTTCAGTGGTTTTCGCTGTTATTAGTGAGGCTTTGCAGATTGTGACTGTTATTTCAGTGGTTTTCGCTGTTATTAGTGAGGTTGTGCAGATTGCCACAGTTATTTCACTGGTTTTCGCTGTTATTAGTGAGGCTTTGCAGATTGTGACTGTTATTTCAGTGGTTTTCGCTGTTATTAGTGAGGTTGTGCAGATTGCCACAGTTATTTCACTGGCTTTCGCTGTTATTAGTGAGGCTTTGCAGATTGTGACTGTTATTTCAGTGGTTTTCGCTGTTATTAGTGAGGTTGTGCAGATTGCCACAGTTATTTCACTGGTTTTCGCTGTTATTAGTGAGGCTTTGCAGATTGTGACTGTTATTTCAGTGGTTTTCGCTGTTATTAGTGAGGTTGTGCAGATTGCCACAGTTATTTCACTGGTTTTCGCTGTTATTAGTGAGGCTTTGCAGATTGTGACTGTTATTTCAGTGGTTTTCGCTGTTATTAGTGAGGTTGTGCAGATTGCCACAGTTATTTCAGTGGTTTTCGCTGTTATTAGTGAGGCTTTGCAGATTGTGACTGTTATTTCAGTGGTTTTCGCTGTTATTAGTGAGGTTGTGCAGATTGCCACAGTTATTTCAGTGGTTTTCGCTGTTATTAGTGAGGCTTTGCAGATTGTGACTGTTATTTCAGTGGTTTTCGCTGTTATTAGTGAGGTTGTGCAGATTGCCACAGTTATTTCAGTGGTTTTCGCTGTTATTAGTGAGGCTTTGCAGATTGTGACTGTTATTTCAGTGGTTTTCGCTGTTATTAGTGAGGTTGTGCAGATTGCCACAGTTATTTCAGTGGTTTTCGCTGTTATTAGTGAGGCTTTGCAGATTGTGACTGTTATTTCAGTGGTTTTCGCTGTTATTAGTGAGGTTGTGCAGATTGCCACAGTTATTTCAGTGGTTTTCGCTGTTATTAGTGAGGCTTTGCAGATTGTGACTGTTATTTCAGTGGTTTTCGCTGTTATTAGTGAGGTTGTGCAGATTGCCACAGTTATTTCACTGGTTTTCGCTGTTATTAGTGAGGCTTTGCAGATTGTGACTGTTATTTCAGTGGTTTTCGCTGTTATTAGTGAGGTTGTGCAGATTGCCACAGTTATTTCACTGGTTTTCGCTGTTATTAGTGAGGCTTTGCAGATTGTGACTGTTATTTCAGTGGTTTTCGCTGTTATTAGTGAGGTTGTGCAGATTGCCACAGTTATTTCACTGGTTTTCGCTGTTATTAGTGAGGCTTTGCAGATTGTGACTGTTATTTTAGTGGTTTTCGCTGTTATTAGTGAGGTTGTGCAGATTGCCACAGTTATTTCAGTGGTTTTCGCTGTTATTAGTGAGGCTTTGCAGATTGTGACTGTTATTTCAGTGGTTTTCGCTGTTATTAGTGAGGTTGTGCAGATTGCCACAGTTATTTCAGTGGTTTTCGCTGTTATTAGTGAGGCTTTGCAGATTGTGACTGTTATTTCAGTGGTTTTCGCTGTTATTAGTGAGGTTGTGCAGATTGCCACAGGTATTTCAGTGGGTTTCGCTGTTATTAGTGAGGCTTTGCAGATTGTGACTGTTATTTCAGTGGTTTTCGCTGTTATTAGTGAGGTTGTGCAGATTGCCACAGTTATTTCACTGGTTTTTCGCTGTTATTAGTGAGGCTTTGCAGATTGTGACTGTTATTTCAGTGGTTTTCGCTGTTATTAGTGAGGTTGTGCAGATTGCCACAGTTATTTCACTGGTTTTCGCTGTTATTAGTGAGGCTTTGCAGATTGTGACTGTTATTTCAGTGGTTTTCGCTGTTATTAGTGAGGTTGTGCAGATTGCCACAGTTATTTCACTGGTTTTCGCTGTTATTAGTGAGGCTTTGCAGATTGTGACTGTTATTTCAGTGGTTTTCGCTGTTATTAGTGAGGTTGTGCAGATTGCCACAGTTATTTCACTGGTTTTCGCTGTTATTAGTGAGGCTTTGCAGATTCGTGACTGTTATTTCAGTGGTTTTCGCTGTTATTAGTGAGGTTGTGCAGATTGCCACAGTTATTTCACTGGTTTTCGCTGTTATTAGTGAGGCTTTGCAGATTGTGACCTGTTATTTCAGTGGTTTTCGCTGTTATTAGTGAGGTTGTGCAGATTGCCACAGTTATTTCAGTGGTTTTCGCTGTTATTAGTGAGGCTTTGCAGATTGTGACTGTTATTTCAGTGGTTTTCGCTGTTATTAGTGAGGTTGTGCAGATTGCCACAGTTATTTCACTGGTTTTCGCTGTTATTAGTGAGGCTTTGCAGATTGTGACTGTTATTTCAGTGGTTTTCGCTGTTATTAGTGAGGTTGTGCAGATTGCCACAGTTATTTCAGTGGTTTTCGCTGTTATTAGTGAGGCTTTGCAGATTGTGACTGTTATTTCAGTGGTTTTCGCTGTTATTAGTCAGGTTGTGCAGATTGCCACAGTTATTTCACTGGTTTTCGCTGTTATAAGTGAGGCTTTGCAGATTGTGACTGTTATTTCAGTGGTTTTCGCTGTTATTAGTGAGGTTGTGCAGATTGCCACAGTTATTTCACTGGTTTTCGCTGTTATTAGTGAGGCTTTGGAGATTGTGACTGTTATTTCAGTGGTTTTCGCTGTTATTAGTGAGGTTGTGCAGATTGCCACAGTTATTTCAGTGGTTTTCGCTGTTATTAGTGAGGCTTTGCAGATTGTGACTGCTATTTCAGTGGTTTTCGCTGTTATTAGTGAGATTGTGCAGATTGCCACAGTTATTTCAGTGGTTTTCGCTGTTATTAGTGAGGTTGTGCAGATTGCAACAGTTATTTCAGTGGTTTTCGCTGTTATTAGTGAGGCTTTGCAGATTGTGACTGTTATTTCAGTGGTTTTCGCTGTTATTAGTGAGGTTGTGCAGATTGCCACAGTTATTTCACTGGTTTTCGCTGTTATTAGTGAGGCTTTGCAGATTGTGACTGTTATTTCAGTGTTTTCGCTGTTATTAGTGAGGTTGTGCAGATTGCCACAGTTATTTCACTGGTTTTCGCTGTTATTAGTGAGGCTTTGCAGATTGTGACTGTTATTTCAGTGGTTTTCGCTGTTATTAGTGAGGTTGTGCAGATTGCCAACAGTTATTTCACTGGTTTTCGCTGTTATAAGTGAGGCTTTGCAGATAGTGACTGTTATTTCAGTGGTTTTCGCTGTTATTAGTGAGGTTGTGCAGATTGCCACAGTTATTTCAGTGGTTTTCGCTGTTATTAGTGAGGCTTTGCAGATTGTGACTGTTATTTCAGTGGTTTTCGCTGTTATTAGTGAGGTTGTGCAGATTGCCACAGTTATTTCAGTGGTTTTCGCTGTTATTAGTGAGGCTTTGCAGATTGTGACTGTTATTTCAGTGGTTTTCGCTGTTATTAGTGAGGTTGTGCAGATTGCCACAGTTATTTCACTGGTTTTCGCTGTTATTAGTGAGGCTTTGCAGATTGTGACTGTTATTTCAGTGGTTTTCGCTGTTATTAGTGAGGTTGTGCAGATTGCCACAGTTATTTCACTGGTTTTCGCTGTTATTAGTGAGGCTTTGCAGATTGTGACTGTTATTTCAGTGGTTTTCGCTGTTATTAGTGAGGTTGTGCAGATTGCCACAGTTATTTCACTGGTTTTCGCTGTTATTAGTGAGGCTTTGCAGATTGTGACTGTTATTTCAGTGGTTTTCGCTGTTATTAGTGAGGTTGTGCAGATTGCCACAGTTATTTCACTGGTTTTCGCTGTTATTAGTGAGGCTTTGCAGATTGTGACTGTTATTTCAGTGGTTTTCGCTGTTATTAGTGAGGTTGTGCAGATTGCCACAGTTATTTCACTGGTTTTCGCTGTTATAAGTGAGGCTTTGCAGATTGTGACTGTTATTTCAGTGGTTTTCGCTGTTATTAGTGAGGTTGTGCAGATTGCCACAGTTATTTCACTGGTTTTCGCTGTTATAAGTGAGGCTTTGCAGATTGTGACTGTTATTTCAGTGGTTTTCGCTGTTATTAGTGAGGTTGTGCAGATTGCCACAGTTATTTCACTGGTTTTCGCTGTTATGAGTGAGGCTTTGCAGATTGTGACTGTTATTTCAGTGGTTTTCGCTGTTATTAGTGAGGTTGTGCAGATTGCCACAGTTATTTCACTGGTTTTCGCTGTTATTAGTGAGGCTTTGCAGATTGTGACTGTTATTTCAGTGGTTTTCGCTGTTATTAGTGAGGTTGTGCAGATTGCCACAGTTATTTCACTGGTTTTCGCTGTTATAAGTGAGGCTTTGCAGATTGTGACTGTTATTTCAGTGGTTTTCGCTGTTATTAGTGAGGTTGTGCAGATTGCCACAGTTATTTCACTGGTTTTCGCTGTTATGAGTGAGGCTTTGCAGATTGTGACTGTTATTTCAGTGGTTTTCGCTGTTATTAGTGAGGCTTTGCAGATTGTGACTGTTATTTCAGTGGTTTTCGCTGTTATTAGTGAGGTTGTGCAGATTGCCACAGTTATTTCAGTGGTTTTCGCTGTTATTAGTGAGGCTTTGCAGATTGTGACTGTTATTCAGTGGTTTTCGCTGTTATTAGTGAGGTTGTGCAGATTGCCACAGTTATTTCACTGGTTTTCGCTGTTATGAGTGAGGCTTTGCAGATTGTGACTGTTATTTCAATGGTTTTCGCTGTTATTAGTGAGGCTTTGCAGATTGTGACTGTTATTTCAGTGGTTTTCGCTGTTATTAGTGAGGCTTTGCAGATTGTGACTGTTATTTCAGTGGTTTTCGCTGTTATTAGTGAGGTTGTGCAGATTGCCACAGTTATTTCACTGGGTTTTCGCTGTTATTAGTGAGGCTTTGCAGATTGTGACTGTTATTTCAGTGGTTTTCGCTGTTATTAGTGAGGTTGTGCAGATTGCCACAGTTATTTCACTGGTTTTCGCTGTTATAAGTGAGGCTTTGCAGATTGTGACTGTTATTTCAGTGGTTTTCGCTGTTATTAGTGAGGTTGTGCAGATTGCCACAGTTATTTCACTGGTTTTCGCTGTTATGAGTGAGGCTTTGCAGATTGTGACTGTTATTTCAGTGGTTTTCGCTGTTATTAGTGAGGCTTTGCAGATTGTGACTGTTATTTCAGTGGTTTTCGCTGTTATTAGTGAGGTTGTGCAGATTGCCACAGTTATTTCACTGGTTTTCGCTGTTATTAGTGAGGCTTTGCAGATTGTGACTGTTATTTCAGTGGTTTTCGCTGTTATTAGTGAGGTTGTGCAGATTGCCACAGTTATTTCACTGGTTTTCGCTGTTATAAGTGAGGCTTTGCAGATTGTGACTGTTATTTCAGTGGTTCTCGCTGTTATTAGTGAGGTTGTGCAGATTGCCACAGTTATTTCAGTGGTTTTCGCTGTTATTAGTGAGGCTTTGCAGATTGTGACTGTTATTTCAGTGGTTTTCGCTGTTATTAGTGAGGTTGTGCAGATTGCCCACAGTTATTTCACTGGTTTTCGCTGTTATGAGTGAGGCTTTGCAGATTGTGACCTGTTATTTCAATGGTTTTCGCTGTTATTAGTGAGGCTTTGCAGATTGTGACTGTTATTTCAGTGGTTTTCGCTGTTATTAGTGAGGTTGTGCAGATTGCCACAGTTATTTCACTGGTTTCCGCTGTTATAAGTGAGGCTTTGCAGATTGTGACTGTTATTTCAGTGGTTTTCGCTGTTATTAGTGAGGTTGTGCAGATTGCCACAGTTATTTCACTGGTTTCGCTGTTATGAGTGAGGCTTTGCAGATTGTGACTGTTATTTCAGTGGTTTTCGCTGTTATTAGTGAGGTTGTGCAGATTGCCACAGTTATTTCACTGGTTTTCGCTGTTATGAGTGAGGCTTTGCAGATTGTGACTGTTATTTCAGTGGTTTTCGCTGTTATTAGTGAGGCTTTGCAGATTGTGACTGTTATTTCAGTGGTTTTCGCTGTTATTAGTGAGGTTGTGCAGATTGCCACAGTTATTTCACTGGTTTTCGCTGTTATAAGTGAGGCTTTGCAGATTGTGACTGTTATTTCAGTGGTTTTCGCTGTTATTAGTGAGATTGTGCAGATTGCCACAGTTATTTCACTGGTTTTCGCTGTTATTAGTGAGGCTTTGCAGATTGTGACTGTTATTTCAGTGGTTTTCGCTGTTATTAGTGAGGTTGTGCAGATTGCCACAGTTATTTCACTGGTTTTCGCTGTTATTAGTGAGGCTTTGCAGATTGTGACTGTTATTTCAGTGGTTTTCGCTGTTATTAGTGAGGTTGTGCAGATTGCCACAGTTATTTCAATGGTTTTCGCTGTTATTAGTGAGGCTTTGCAGATTGTGACTGTTATTTCAGTGGTTTTCGCTGTTATTAGTGAGGTTGTGCAGATTGCCACAGTTATTTCACTGGTTTTCGCTGTTATAAGTGAGGCTTTGCAGATTGTGACTGTTATTTCAGTGGTTTTCGCTGTTATTAGTGAGGTTGTGCAGAATGCCACAGTTATTTCACTGGTTTTCGCTGTTATAAGTGAGCTTTGCAGATTGTGACTGTTATTTCAGTGGTTTTCGCTGTTATTAGTGAGGTTGTGCAGATTGCCACAGTTATTTCACTGGTTTTCGCTGTTATAAGTGAGGCTTTGCAGATTGTGACTGTTATTTCAGTGGTTTTCGCTGTTATTAGTGAGGTTGTGCAGATTGCCACAGTTATTTCAGTGGTTTTCGTGTTATTAGTGAGGCTTTGCAGATTGTGACTGTTATTTCAGTGGTTTCGCTGTTATTAGTGAGGTTGTGCAGATTGCCACAGTTATTTCACTGGTTTTCGCTGTTATAAGTGAGGCTTTGCAGATTGTGACTGTTATTTCAGTGGTTTTCGCTGTTATTAGTGAGGTTGTGCAGATTGCACAGTTATTTCAGTGGTTTTCGTTGTTATTAGTGAGGCTTTGCAGATTGTGACTGTTATTTCAGTGGTTTTCGCTGTTATTAGTGAGGTTGTGCAGATTGCCACAGTTATTTCAGTGGTTTTCGCTGTTATTAGTGAGGCTTTGCAGATTGTGACTGTTATTTCAGTGGTTTTCGCTGTTATTAGTGAGGTTGTGCAGATTGCCACAGTTATTTCACTGGTTTTCGCTGTTATAAGTGAGGCTTTGCAGATTGTGACTGTTATTTCAGTGGTTTTCGCTGTTATTAGTGAGGTTGTGCAGATTGCCACAGTTATTTCACTGGTTTTCGCTGTTATAAGTGAGGCTTTGCAGATTGTGACTGTTATTTCATGGTTTTCGCTGTTATTAGTGAGGTTGTGCAGATTGCCACAGTTATTTCAGTGGTTTTCGCTGTTATTAGTGAGGCTTTGCAGATTGTGACTGTTATTTCAGTGGTTATTCGCTGTTATTAGTGAAGTTGTGCAGATTGCCACAGTTATTTCACTGGTTTTCGCTGTTATGAGTGAAGCTTTGCAGATTGTGACTGTTATTTCAATGGTTTTCGCTGTTATTAGTGAGGTCTTTGCAGATTGTGACTGTTATTTCAGTGGTTTTCGCTGTTATTAGTGAGGTTGTGCAGATTGCCACAGTTATTTCAGTGGTTTTCGCTGTTATTAGTGAGGCTTTGCAGATTGTGACTGTTATTTCAGTGGTTTTCGCTGTTATTAGTGAGGTTGTGCAGATTGCCACAGTTATTTCATTGGTTTTCGCTGTTATGAGTGAGGGCTTTGCAGATTGTGACTGTTATTTCAGTGGTTTTCGCTGTTATTAGTGAGGTTGTGCAGATTGCCACAGTTATTTCACTGGTTTTCGCTGTTATTAGTGAGGCTTTGCAGATTGTGACTGTTATTTCAGTGGTTTTCGCTGTTATTAGTGAGGTTGTGCAGATTGCCACAGTTATTACACTGGTTTTGCTGTTATAAGTGAGGGCTTTGCAGATTGTGACTGTTATTTCAGTGGTTTTCGCTGTTATTAGTGAGGTTGTGCAGATTGCCACAGTTATTTCACTGGTTTCGCTGTTATGAGTGAGGCTTTGCAGATTGTGGACTGTTATTTCAGTGGTTTTCGCTGTTATTAGTGAGGGCTTTGCAGATTGTGACTGTTATTTTCAGTGGTTTTCGCTGTTATTAGTGAGGTTGTGAGATTGCCACAGTTATTTCACTGGTTTTCGCTGTTATTAGTGAGGCTTTGCAGATTGTGACTGTTATTTCAGTCGGTTTTCGCTGTTATTAGTGAGGTTGTGCGATTGCCACAGTTATTTATGGTTTTCCGGTCGTGTTATAAGTGAGGCTTTGCAGATTGTGACTGTTAGTTCAGTGGTTTTCGCTGTTATTTAGGTGAGAGTTGTGCAGATTGCACAGGTTTTCGCTGGTTTTCGTGTGATTTGATAGTGAGGCTTTGTAGATTGTGACTGTTATTTCAAGTGGTTTTCGCTGTTATTAGTGAGGTTGTGCAGATTGCCACAGTTATTTCACTGGTTTTCGCTGTTATGAGTGAGGCTTTGCAGATTGTGATTGTTATTTCAATGGTTTTCGCTGTTATTAGTGAGGCTTTGCAGATTGTGACTGTTATTCAGTGGTTTTCGCTGTTATTAGTGAGGTTGTGCAGATTGCCACAGTTATTCACTGGTTTTCGCTGTTATAAGTGAGGCTTTGCAGATTGTGACTGTTATTTCAGTGGTTTTCGCTGTTATTAGTGAGGTTGTGCAGATTGCCACAGTTATCTCACTGGTTTTCGCTGTTATGAGTGAGGCTTTGCAGATTGTGACTGTTATTTCAGTGGTTTTCGCTGTTATTAGTGAGGTTGTGCAGATTGCCACAGTTATTTCACTGGTTTTCGCTGTTATGAGTGAGGCTTTGCAGATTGTGACTGTTATTTCAGTGGTTTTCGCTGTTATTAGTGAGGCTTTGCAGATTGCTGACTGTTATTTCAGTGGTTTTCGCTGTTATTAGTGAGGTTGTGCAGATTGCCACAGTTATTTCACTGGTTTTCGCTGTTATAAGTGAGGCTTTGCAGATTGTGACTGTTATTTCAGTGGTTTTCGCTGTTATTAGTGAGATGTGCAGATTGCCACAGTTATTTCACTGGTTTTCGCTGTTATTAGTGAGGCTTTGCAGATTGTGACTGTTATTTCAGTGGTTTTCGCTGTTATTAGTGAGGATTGTGCAGACTGCCACAGTTATTTCACTGGTTTTCGCTGTATTAGTGAGGCTTTGCAGATGTGACTGTTATTTCAGTGGTTTTTCGCTGTTATTAGTGAGGTTGTGCCAGACTTGCCACAGTTATTTCACTGGTTTTCGCTGTTATTAGTGAGGCTTTGCAGATTGTGACTGTTATTTCAGTGGTTTTCGCTGTTATTAGTGAGGTTGTGCAGATTGCCACAGTTATTTCACTGGTTTTCGCTGTTATAAGTGAGGCTTTGCAGATTGTGACTGTTATTTCAGTGGTTTTCAGCTGTTATTAGTGAGGTTGTGCAGATTGCCACAGTTATTTCACTGGTTTTCGCTGTTATAAGTGAGGCTTTGCAGATTGTGACTGTTATTTCAGTGGTTTTCGCTGTTATTAGTGAGGTTGTGCAGATTGCCACAGTTATTTCACTGGTTTTCGCTGTTATAAGTGAGGCTTTGCAGATTGTGACTGTTATTTCAGTGGTTTTCGCTGTTATTAGTGAGGTTGTGCAGATTGCCACAGTTATTTCAGTGCTGTTATTAGTGAGGCTTTGCAGATTGTGACTGTTATTTCAGTGGTTTTCGCTGTTATTAGTGAGGTTGTGCAGATTGCCACAGTTATTTCACTGGTTTTCGCTGTTATTAGTGAGGCTTTGCAGATTGTGACTGTTATTTCAGTGGTTTTCGCTGTTATTAGTGAGGTTGTGCAGATTGCCACAGTTATTTCACTGGTTTTCGCTGTTATAAGTGAGGCTTTGCAGATTGTGACTGTTATTTCAGTGGTTTTCGCTGTTATTAGTGAGGTTGTGCAGATTGCCACAGTTATTTCACTGGTTTTCGCTGTTATTAGTGAGGCTTTGCAGATTGTGACTGTTATTTCAGTGGTTTTCGCTGTTATTAGTGAGGTTGTGCAGATTGCCACAGTTATTTCACTGGTTTTCGCTGTTATTAGTGAGGCTTTGCAGATTGTGACTGTTATTTCAGTGGTTTTCGCTGTTATTAGTGAGGTTGTGCAGATTGCCACAGTTATTTCACTGGTTTTCGCTGTTATAAGTGAGGCTTTGCAGATTGTGACTGTTATTTCAGTGGTTTTCGCTGTTATTAGTGAGGTTGTGCAGATTGCCACAGTTATTTCACTGGTTTTCGCTGTTATTAGTGAGGCTTTGCAGATTGTGACTGTTATTTCAGTGGTTTTCGCTGTTATTAGTGAGGTTGTGCAGATTGCCACAGTTATTTCACTGGTTTTCGCTGTTATTAGTGAGGCTTTGCAGATTGTGACTGTTATTTCAGTGGTTTTCGCTGTTA